>JABWIB010002804.1:16237-51860 GCA_016617825.1 Platyplectrum ornatum | reverse complement strand
GAGAACGGCCTGGTTTGGGTCATACATTGTTGTGCAACTTTCCTGTCAGCAAGGAATGTACTGCATCTTCTTCTTCAGTAATGTCACCTTGTTTTAAGGTTACAGTTATAGTTTCCCATCTCCTGATGGACAGACAGTAGACGCTCTGTTTTTCCTGTGTTGAAAGCTGTAGTTGTTTAGGCGATCGTACGTAGAAGTGTGCATACTCATTTTGCAGGCAGAAATACACCCAGTTCTACTAAGACGTTTCATTTGCACTGACATATACCAATCATAAAGATACAGACAGTCAAAGGAGGACTATTACTTTCTGACTGCCAACGTAGAGCTCTATCCTTGTTTGCTGAGGGTCCTGTATCGATTCCTGATACTTAGAAATACAATGAAGCAACAAGGGCTAAAACCAGATTGGTGCCTTATCTAATACTGATGGGGTTAATGAATTGCTTGGAGAGTAGCCCAGTTTTGCAGCTGTTGGTTATCCTGGTCTATGGCAATCGGACACCCTAATATTATTCACTCTTTCCAACCCCTGTACAGCCCCTTTAAGACACCTTTATTGCATCTAACAGTTGTCTGGAACTTCTATTGAATTTAATAAGGAAAATACATTTAATTGTTAGTCTTGCCCACTCCATACTCTTTTGCATCATTTAAAAGCAAGGAAAATAAATAATCTCAACATACTATAATATACACTGTTAATAATACTCAACCTCTTGAATAACTTGCAGATATATTATAGTGTAAACAGTTCAAACATAAAAACACTAAAGACAGGGTGAAGTTACTCTTAGGCACAAGAAGACTGATTGGCATGCTTTTACTGGCTAAAGTCATTACACGGTAATAACCCAAAACAGTGCCGCAGAGCTGGTGGCAGATCACTGACAAGCAGACATGTCAATCAATGGGTGACTCACTTTAGAAAGAACAATAGTGATTGACAGCTTCCTAAAAGATCCAGCTGGGGACAGTCAAGGGACTTGCTCTATACTAATAAGAAGCAGCAGGACAGGTCTTTATTAGCCACTTATATCCGCACTAATATAGTTAATATAGTTTCTTTACCTTCCACTTACCAAGCACAAAATGTTTCTTGTCAATGAATACTGACATGTTTTCCTGACAACTTAAAGAGCAAGGATTGATGGAAGAAAGTATACGGTAGGCTGAGGACATTTCTTTTCTGAAGCACTTTTTCTTTAGCTATTATTCACACTAATACCAATAGACTGNATCCAGCTTTCCATAGTATAGCTAGCACTGGTAAGCATACATGCGCCAGATGTGCATGAGCAGATCCCCTATCGNGTGCCTAGGAATCCATCCCCTGACNGGATTTGTCCCCAAACCCACCTAAATTATGCTAGGTGGGCGGTAAGGGGAAGATTTAAATTAAGGGATAAACGCTGCTACACCCCTCCCNGCCTTTNCTAACCAAGTGAGNGGAGTGACAGGGGAATTCAATTCTGTCTCCCNCACAACCACACTGCTCTCTGTGCAAATAGACGTTCGTATAGAGAACAGGATCCAGTCCAATATTGTCTTTTAATTAGAAACAAATAGAATCCCCAGCACTGTGCAGACTTTTTAAATTATTCAGTCACCCCTACCTATGTAACTTCATCTACACTGATATATATATATATGACTGGAAGTACGGTAAATGTGCTGATTTCTGTCACTCACATAGTTGTCTCTTGCGGACCAGCCTGGATAGAGCTGCATGTGTAGCTGCCTTTCTTTGCGGGCTAACTCGTAATATTTGGCTTGTTCTTCACGAGACAAAGCATGCCACTGTAAGAAAAAGAATAATATATACAACATTATTAGAATACAAAAAAAATGTATGGATTTAGAAATGGATACCTTTATTAGACATGCAGTAATTTCAATTTATATATATATATATATAGACATGTGTTGTCATAATAAAACAAAAAATAAGCTACTTACATGATTCAGTTTTAGTTAATTACAAATACTAATTTTGAATACTAAATGCCAGTAATGAAGTCTGTAGCAAATAAATAAAACTGATAAAGGTGTTGTATTTCACCAGGTCTACATTATTCAGAATTACTATTGTGACATATGCCACAAAATCAATAGTATAGCCTTCTAAAATGTGTCACCATAATCCTCTTTTATGGTGGCTGGTGCCTGGAAAGTGAATAGTTGTTACACTAGGTTGCCATGGAAAATACTATGTTGGCTGTACACGTTTTAAGATGGAAAAGCCTGGTTCCCTTAGGCATGGAGATCAGAGGCATAATATGCTTATCCCAAAGAGCATGCATTTTGAAAATGGTAGAAAGAAAATAATTTGGTTTAAAGCGGCTAGAAATCAATAACAAGTATAGCACAATGTGTGTGTATGTTTGTGTTGTANGTGTTTTTAATTGCTAATCACTAAAATAAATCACTTTGTATCACTTTGTACAGGCCTGTAAAACATGTGGGACAAAAAATGTTGTTTCTCCTTGGTTCTTCGAAAAACACTAAGAATTGCATATTCATATTTATTAACTGTACCAGAGTACAGGTGGAAAGTTACATGTGTGCAAAACCCTTATCTTTTTATGTGTATTAGAAATGATTAGTATTCTTTGGAGTCAGTGACGTTACTTTGCTTTTGGTTATTGCACACAGATCAGTGTTACATTTACACATCTTCTCTGACAACTAATACAATTTGCAACATAGAATTCGCTTACATTTAAAATGTTTTGGCTGGTTGTAACTTTTCACATGTTTTCTCTTAATTTTGGGCCCATATGAAGAACTCCTTGGAGAAGATGTGAGTATTGGTCATACACACAATAAAATGATGTGCCAACTCAGAAGGACTACCATGTGCCATCATTTAAACTATTAAAATTATTGTTTAAATTATTAAAATGAGCAGAATTAAAGCTATTTAAATGTGACTATTTAAACATTGATGTCCTGTTTTTGTATTTTGTCATATAACCACTGTTCCTTATTGATCATAATCTGTCAGAAAGAACCTTTGCAATGAATCTTGTGTCTTAATTAGTCTATACACAGATACAAATCACATTGCTCTTTTTGTCATTATATACAGAGACGCTACAGAAAGTAAAGCTATAGTAATTACAGAAAATAATCTGTTACTAGCTATAGTTATAATTTTATGCAGTGGTCAAAGTGGAAATTTAGAAGTGGGGTATGGACATTTAGAAGTGACGGTATGGAAACATAGAATATAATGGAAGTCAATGGAGATTTGTAGTCTTTCTATTACATCAGTGGGAGAAGTGCTGGTATGGCATAACCCCGTATACACCCCCACTTCGATCCCTGATTTTATGACATTGTGAAGTGACATTTGCTGAAAATGCATATAGTGGTTTATAAACTGTGTGTTACACAAAACTTCAAACATCTCATAAGNAAATAACTTCGACAGCACATGTGTCTTTAGAGTAGCTTCACTNCAAGCAAATGAAAAAAGGAACAGGTGGAAAGTGTAACCCAACTCAAGCATTAAAAGACAACGCTACTTCAGCAGAAATGCCACACTAGCTATATGTCTGAAGTGGACAATCAGCGCTGAGCGGTGCAAAGCAAATATGGTGTTATTTTTCAACACATACTGTAGTTTGCATGCTTTATGTGAGACATCCAGCTGGAAGCATTACCACACTATTTTTGGAAGCGGAAACGAAGAACATCATGTGACACTGACCAACCTATAAAGATCTTACTCTCTACTACCACAACATCGCTCTGAGGAAGGGGAGGAACCCCGAAATGCGTCAGTGGTTGTGGTACACGTGGAAGCTCTCCATAGCACTGTCTGGACATCGGTCCTTTTAAAGGTGATATATTTTTCCATCCAGTGCCCGGGTTAGCTGTTATCTATCACCCAGACTGGTACCTATGTCCTACATACCTATGGACATGAACTAACACCCACTGTGTTTTAATAATAACATTATTTATATGTATTTGTTTTTATGTATATTTATTGTATAATAAACTTGATTGTATAGATATTTATTTGCCTATTTGGCAATCTCTAAGGGGAATATAACAATTATAATTATTCATTTACCACCAACTAAATACACATTATAACCAACACTGCATTTTATTCTCTTTTACTCCCCTAATATCNGGATAACATTTGGGGAAGTCCAAATAAGGAGGCTGAACCTTGAGAGGCTTTATTGTGGAGCACAAGAATTCTCTAAGGGCAAAAAGGAACCCTTAAGAAAAATTACTATCTCCTATAAGGACCTTTTCACTGAACTACAACATGGACCTGTGAATAGGCTATTTACATTTACACATGTGGTATGCCAGATAGTTCATTTATTGAATCATTTACTTATTTTGTTTTGATTGCTGGTCACTAATCAATTGCTTTCACAACTATTTTACACCTACTACCACAATACTATCGTTTATATTACTTTTATGTGACCACACACAACCCTATCCTGGATGAACACACAATAACTAGATATGACAGATAACTATTATTATGTTAGAAAAAACAACTGATTCATGAGAAAGAACAACTAATATTTCGTTGGGGTGAAATCACAAATCAAGATGGAAGACATCTGCTACACATTACTGCCTTAAATGTATTCAACACTGAAGAGACAGTCATAAGAATAGAAAATGTGATGATGTGACGAGGTAAAATAAGAGGTTTCTGTGAAGTTATGTAAGGTTCAAAAGCTGATTATTTAGACTTTTGTGATAATCATAACGATGGATAAAATTAAGGATCCTGTGTACCCTTATGGGCAGTGTGGTGCGCAATCAGAGGTAGAGATTTTGCAGCTTACACTTAACTCCTTTATGTGGATACGCTGATCGCACAAATCGGGGCATACCCAGTCCCACTTGCCAAATGTCATATAGGTGGGCGGGGGGTACATGCGTTCAGTGGGAATACCGTTTGTGCACATCTGGCACAGGATTCAGGCCTATATGGTTAAAATTTGTATTGTCATTTTTGGTTAAGTGTTTTTATTGCCAAAATGTAGCCTGGAGTCGCTTGTATTTTATTATTTTAATACAAATCATTAATATCTCTATACTTAACGTTACAAATGTAGACTGAATATTTGTGTAAACATAATTTCCAAAGCAACTGAACATGAGGCAAATGAATTGTTAAAGGTTAACCTGATTGTCTTGGTAGTTAAAGGTCTCCATGAAACTATACTATTATGAGTGAGATCTGGTGTGTTAAGTGTATAGTGCAAGAATTTAAGCACAGTTCAGGTTTGCAGAAAGAAAAATAGAAAACCCCAATGCTCACCCTTCTGCCGAGAATCTGATTGATGGCAGCACTTTCTTTAAGCGTACACTCTGCTACAACATTCGCTCTCATCTCTTTCATATACAACATGAAAGCGTTCAGCGGTTTCTTTATATGAGGTCTTTTTGGCTCCTGTTCTTTTCTCTGTTCATGATGAGATTTCCTATATGGTGTAAAAACAGATGAGCACGGGTGATAAAATACAATTATTGTCTTCAAANACATATAGGACAGAAAATGTTTAATTTTCCAACATTACCTCTATAATCATAGAGGTATCTTTAACTTTAATCGGCTGCATAGGCTAAGCCATTCGTGGCCACATTCCTGACAAATTTGGTGCAAATTGTAGATGCAAATGATCTGTTCATTCAGCTACTTTGGTTGATCACTTGAATAGAATGGCCACAGCCCAACAGATAATCAATGTTTTGTTCACCAGATTTTCCAAATTTTTAAGAGGAATACAAATGATTCCAAATGGATTACTACCGATAATATAAATTGCTGTTTTTGTGGCTAATGTAATTTCAGATTTGCATTGATAAAACACTCACACGTGCATTAAGTCGTTGTCACTATGGTGATGTTCTTGTTTAACCTGAGGATTGACAATAGCGGGGTGAGGGATTCCAGTTGTGTGATGACCCGGAGGACCAGGAACCATGTGATGTGAATACCTAAAACATAAGATATACTGATTAAAACTCATTTCTCGTGATATTTAAATATATCAACCTTCCAATAACTTCCAATAACCTAACAATAAGGTATGAATCTGTGCATAATTTCAGCAGCAGAACCTTTTTACAGGTTCTGGCTCACCAGAAAATGGAGCCTACTATTCAGCAAATATTCAGGAGAAAATATTATTGTGCATCAAGCAGAATATTCCTCTCCTTATTTGTATGTTTTAACATAAATAAGATATGCTGTTTGCTTTCTCTGCTGATATAAAAAGAAATATCATTCAGATACAAAGACTTCAAAGGAACAATACTCCCTCTAGACAAATGATCAAGATATAAGACTAAATCTTTGTTGGATTANAGCTACATTTGTCTGGCACAGGTTAGAAAATAGAATCTGGTTGCTATAGGTTACATCAATTACAATTATATAAAAAAAAGAAAGGTTATAACTAATCAATAACATAAAAAAGTAATAACATATATCATTAAAACTTATTAATTACAGACCATGTAATGGTGAATTTATGTTGTGAAAGCTATCACTGCCTATGTGATTCTAGAAGATACAAGCAGACACAAATTAGCATNAGAGTCTAAAATAGAGTGTACATATTATTGTTTTATGTGTGCTTTGAACTGCTTATTTTACATTGTGTTTCCTTTTGATTGGAACTGCCTTACACTTTGAACTGGATTAACATATTTAAAAAGAATAGTTCAGACAGAATAATTGATTCATTCCTAGCCGACTTGGCTCAATCAATTCAGTTCAAACAGGGTTATTGATTGACAGATTCCATGTAAAAATGGCTTTAGAAGCTGCAGGCTTCTATAATGCCATTCTCCTGACAATCCTAACACTTAGTGAATTGCCTTTATTGGTAAGAATAGGCTAGAGAAGTGAAATGGAGGATTGGGATTATTCTAGTGAAGATTAAACATTTTGCTTGTCAGCTATTGTACTTTAGGGATAAACACAGGTTATCCACAACACACAAATAGAGGAATATTGCTATATGAAGGTAGGCTGCCAGTAATAAACAACTTTGCTTACTAAATTGTATAGTTATCACATTAAATTTTATACTTTGGGATCTTTGTAATTCAATATTAAAATGAGTCACGTTGAGCATGTGTAAAATAAAAAGCATGTTGTGGAATTTGTATGAATTCTATATACAACTGAAATGTCTCTATTGCTTGGAAATCCTCATAATCACAATGAATGGTCCTGATCCAGAGTTTTTTTTAACAATGTTTGAACATGCTAAAGACTGAAAGTATGTATGACCTATCCAGAGTTCTGTGAGTAAAAGCTCTACATAGAGAATACAGGGGATAATTACACATTTGTATCATGCAAATGGATATGAAGAGACAGAAAGATCAATATGAGCATCAATGCATTGCTATTTAAAAATGTAGTTTGGCAGTATAATGTAGTTGTATATATGCAAAAATCTTTTTTGTCTTAAATGAAACAATTAATATCTGTTAGTTATATATGGTTGAAGTGTAAGTATGAATAGAGAAAAAATCTCGTCCGCTAGGCAAGTAGTACAGAGAAACATGGCTGCTGCTCCTACACTCACAACATTAAATTTCCTACTTTCTAACTTTAATACAGTGGAGATCCTTTAATCACTAGTGCAAGCATGCATGCAAACACATGTGGATCAGCCAATGCATCCGCTTTTTAGTGCTCACACTTGTGCACATGCGCAATGTTAACTATAACTGCACCTAAAAATAAGGTGTGAATTGCAGCCTTGGATCAAGTCCAACAACTGAGATGGATTCATCTTAGGAATGTGAGCAGAGTCAGGGTATTCATTTTACTCCAGTCCTATAATTAGGCTCATACCATGTCCACCATAAAAAAAAACAGGAAATGCATTCACAATGACTAATCTGTAAACACTACTTTATATATGGAGTCATTGCAAAGTTTAAAACTGTATAGTAACAATTACAGAAATGACTAAATAAAAAAAAGAAAACCAAAAAATATTGCATAACATTGAATTTATTGTAGTAGTACTTTGCACAAGACGGCTAATGTCAGACAGGGTCCATGAGCACAAAAAAAAATAATTAAATCAAAAGTATTTTTATTATATAATTATTAATATATAATAAAAAAGTGTTCAGTCTTTCTTTCAGTCTTTAAGGTGTACTGAATATGTAATAACTTAATATATATGTAGAATACTTNATAGATATCAGAATTGTTTGAAAATGTTTTTTAAATAAAAAATGAAAAAAAAAACAACAATTGTTCAGATAAATCTGGTCTGCATGCTCTGTCATCTCCTTACTGAAATCAGACACTCTCAGACAGACAGGATAAAGCTCTATTTCGCATGACTCAGAAACAGGGACTTAAGAGTAAAAACTATAACTTACTGACCTTAAAACAAACTACAGTGATTCATTAGCAGTCTTGAGCGGGGTACACACTACAGATTCCAAAGACATGATAAACAAGTGTTTGGAACATACTGTGGCAACTGTGTATATGCCTGATTTTTGCACATTACAATTTATTGTATGACTGCATCTTCTATGCTGTTTAATGTTACCAATTAAATGCTGCCCCGACTATGAATGATAATGGAGAATTTCAGTTGTGGTTTGTGTAGGAAACCTTTTTTTTTAATTCATTTATCAGCTCCACACACTGGGACTATAATCTCAATGGGAAGGGAAGTCCTCCTCCAGCTGAATACACAGGATGCCTGTCAGTCAGCACAGGACTTTTCTCCCCATTCATACTCATCTCTCCTCCTCGGGTGTGAATGCTCTGTGTGGTGGCTCTGCTGAGTATGGATTTGGGTTTTTTTTCTCATTTTTTCATCAGTGTCTGAGGTTCTGCGGTGTTGAGAGCTGATAATCAGGCTTTAGCTTTTTATTTTTATTGAGAAAAAAAATTCTGCCCACACACCAGGGCAAATTCTAGCCCAATCCACGAAAAATTGTGTATTTGGGCTGATAATCATCCTAGTGTGTGGCCAGCTTCAGGAAGCAAAAAAAGATGTCTCACTTGTATCTCCCTCTAGAATGGGCCTTGCTGCACCCCCAACAAGTGCTGGTCCTCACATGCCTATCAGAAAACACTGGACTGTGTTGGAATACTGAATAAATCTCCCTATAACGCTATCCATTCTGAAGCAACATGTTTTATATGTTATGTCTATGTGGACCAATTATGTATACCAGTATTTTATCTGTTTTTTCACATACTGGTAGAAGATTAGGTATTCCTATATAGTCTTATGATAACTGTGCCAATTCTCATAAACTTACCAGCCAAGAGGAGGTGTCATCTGGCCCACGCCTCCAGGAGACAGCGGGTAGAAGGTAGGTAGGTCAGGGGCTTGAGGATGCCGGTGCATGCCTGTTAATTAAGAAGAAAACCATCAAATGTTTGTACAAAGAATCCATGTGTATGCTCATAGACACAGTGCCATGACAGCCACATCAATACTTTTTTCTTCACTGTAAAATAATGTACAACAAATAGTGTTAGGTTCCAGTCCAAAAAAAAGTGGTAAGTGCTGCTATTTTACCCCGGAGGACATTAATTCCTTCTCAGCCCTCAATGGATTAGTCACTGTCCTCCAGTTCTGTTCTATTTTTTGATGGATGAGGAAAAATATACATGAACAGCATGCATAATTCAATAACCATGAAATTTACATTTATAAGGTGCTTAGGCAGTTTCTGATTTTTATTTTAACTCTTACAATACACAGTAGTTAACTCTGGCCTAGTAAAGATTTGACTTTTATTAACTAAGGTAAACCTTACTGTCTTAATATTGTTTCATAATTAATAGAAACTAATTGTTTGGAATTTTAATATTCTTGTTTTGATAAGAAATTGAAAAAATTATCCTTTAAAATAGCAGTGGCCCAAAAATAAGCTCAAAATATGGCTTGTAAATTAGGTACATCATATTAAGGCCCGTCCATTAACACACATTCCCTAAAGGTTGCATTGCCATTTTCCTCTCCTTTCTCAACCACAGAGGATCAGTGACTAATTAGGAATCATTTTTAGGCTTCTAATGCTAACTCTTGATATGATTCACTTTGCTCCCAATTGTCACTCCGGCTTCTACTAAGCTCATCATCAAACTGCCGTCTTTGGGCGGCAAGGTCAAGCTGTGTTTTATTGGTAGAAGTTTTTGTAGAACAAAACATTATTCAGTTTTTGCTCACTGTATAGGGAATACAAAGCCCTACAACTACTACATCAGACAACATGGACACCAGCGTTCCTGAACCTTAAGTCACATCTAAATATGCACATAAGAGATATAATATTAGTAGCAACACAATAAACTCTTGTTACAATTTACTAATTTTATATACTTTCTTTAGATGACTATTCTGTTACATTTGGCTAATTTTAATAAAGTAAAAATTTGTCACCTGTAAATCAAGTTATATATTTTTTTGTTATATTTTTTGTTATGTGGGGATACATGGGGATGCAACTAATGAGATACAAGCTCTCTGTTTCATTTTACATACTGGAGAATGTGAGCTCAGGTCTGATTGGTTGCCCACTTTTCAATCTCCCTGTTTAGTAAATTTAGGCCTTCTTGTCAAACAAAGAAAAAATATGAATTTTTTAATTTTTTTTTGTTAACTAGGATGATAATTCATACCTTGCTTTGAGCCAACATCTGACGGCATATGTGACGGGTGAGCTCCTGGGGCAAAGTGTTCGTCGCTGTACGTGATAAGGGGAGTGAGAGGATGCACTGCATGTGATGGCTGAACAACTGGAACCTTGTTTGACTAAAATAAAAAACAAATGAATCGATTATTTTCTACTTATTAGAAAGAAACAACTTTGGCTGCTCACATTATAATGATTTACAAGACTATAGTAACAGAAATGTTTGTATGTTTGTAGGCACCATTTTTCCAGGGTTTTCTTCAATGATTACACAATTGTAACAACATGACACACACTTTGTGCATCAAGAAAGGTTTTCATGCTGTCAAGCAAAACAATCATACCGTGTAACAAAAGTTACATCATACTGTAAACAAAAATATGTTTATTACATTATAATTCAATAATGTATAAAATATGATAGAGGTGGTAAACACAATAACAAAAGACACAATTTTAGTGCCAGGCAATATTTTGTGTTCACTGACAAGAAGAAACAAAAGTGCTGTATATTTTAGTTACAGCCCCTTATATATGACATTTTTCTCTACACACTACAGTGTATTACTCCTTTCAGTGTCCCTATGTTTTTTTCAGGTCTTAGTATACATAATTATTAATCAATACTTGGGCATAAATGTACTAAGCAGGGAGATTAAAAAGCGGGGATGTTGCCCATAGCAACTAATCAGATTCAAGCTCTCAGTACCATTTTACATACTGCAGAACGTGAGCTTGAATCTGATCCCCACTTTTCAATCCCCCTGCAGTCTCCATGCTTAGTGAATTTAGGCCCTAGTGTTTGTTGTCATAAAACCATACACAATCACTGGATATCAGCTGTATTAAAGCTGCAGTCAATTATGTTAAAATGATAGTATGGTGTGTGTGTATATTATTGTTTTGTTACTTACAAAAGAACCCATCCTCAATAACCCTCATTGACAAAATAATAATCATCACAAGGAAATAACAGTTTTATGTTGTAGAATGAAAAATATGAAGTAAAACACATTTTTCCATTCTGATTTTTAAATACAAATTTCTCTATGTGGAACTACAAAAGCAAATCTTTTTATTTTGTTTCTATTGCCAGGGCCTTTTCTTACAAACCACAATCTATATAGAGTTGTATTACTGTATCTTATTAACGTCTGGCCTTTCCCTCCAGTCATAAAAGCTCAAAAAATCCAGCACCATGAATTCTAACTAAATTATGCCATCCTAGCTCTCCTCTTAATTTTACGGTTTTCAACACAGATTTGCTTTCCTGTGGGAAGAAGATAAGAACCTAAGGATTTTAATTTAAGCTCCGGCCTTGTCTTATTTTTTTTTTTTTTTTTCCGGGTGCAAAGTGAACGTAACGCTGGTAGGTGTGTCAACTATTAGATCTCTTTTTTGTCACTAAATCACAAAAGAATGATAATATCCTTCTAATATGCATGAGTTCCTGATGGGAAATATTTGACATGACCCTATCCTGTCCTTTTGATGCATAGTCAGTTAAAGAAGACTTTACAGTTCATGAAGATAATAAAATAATAATGGATATAGTTGCTTTTCCTTTGACAACAACCGCAAATGTTGTTTTAACATTTTTCAAGACACTGATTATGTTTAGTAGGTTTGTACAATTTTTAGGCAGCTCATGTAATATATATTTATTTTATCTGAATTTGAAGTAACTTCAACCATGAGAAAAGCAAGTGCAAAGGGAAGATATATGAAATTTGCTAATTTAAAATTAAAGTTGTTCAGTATTAATATGTTATATATAGTTAAGCATTTTCCTAAACACAAAAATATATATATATATTTTTTTTTTTTACTTTTACCCTTTATATTGCAACATCCAGGTGGATCTTTTTACCTGTTTGGGAATCTAAAAATCAGGAAGATCAAACAACATTCTCTATTGATCATGTTTTGTTGCGATGGACAGGTAGCATTTGTTGATCTGTTTTTAGAAAATATCAAAATATACAAGTATACATTGTTGAACAAATATGGATAGGGCGTTTGCACATACAAGCATCTATTCTTATTCATTTATATATATATTATATCTTTTCTTATTCTATAAACAACTACTCTTCTCTGTAGCATAGACAGATATCCGCTTGCGTAAATCCCCAAACTAGTAAAATCCGCGGCATATGGTATCATTGGATAATTAAACATGCAAAGTTATATACTTTGAATATCCAACAGTAATATATGCTGCAATCATGCGCATACGGCAAGGTGTGTTTCAGTATCAGTAACAATGACATTCGGTGCATTACAAAAATTAGAACATTGTGCTCAACATTTTCACGAACAAAAGATAATAAGAATTATAAATTTGATCCAAGAGATTACAATTGNGAGGACAAAAGCTAGGTACACACTACACATTAGTCAAAGCCATCAATGACAGCACAACATAGTCAGTATTGGTGCTAATGATCAATGCTGTGAGCAGCCCCAAAAAGAAATAATCCTTAAAGCCCTTTAGGTGACATGATCCAGAAAGACGTGCCCTATGACCTACTGTCAGCTACACAAGTTTCTGATGTATAAACAGAAGTAATTACTAGAAGTAGCTCATTCTCCTTTGGCAAAATAGCTGCAAGCTCCACTCTGCAATGTGCTGCATGCAGCTAAGTAGCAGCAATGTATGATTTATTAACACAGATTTCCCCCTATGTGACGCTTTAGCGTTTAAGGCAATGCTCTGGATATACAATCCCTGGTGTACAATGCACATAGCTGGGGCCTTACAGCATGCTTATTTACAAAGTCTCTTTGGTTAAAAGAAGACAAAGGAAATAAACATCTTCAAAACAAAATGTTTGTTCTTCTTCCACACATTCCATAATTAATCTGTTTTTCCCTCAATGGACTTCTTCTTACAGTTAATACTTCTGAGAGCAAAGTCAGCTTCCAGTTACTGGATGGGAATATATAACAAGTAGAAATCCCCAGGTGTAAATAAGACATGCACACAGCATGAAAGAATATGTGTCTGTCTTTCTAGAAATTTTACAGAAATGGACAAATGTCTACAATACAACTGCAATTAAAGTGTATTCTCTGCCTTCTAACCACTATGGCAGCCATAGACGAAACACCCCAAACTGCGTATAGAGTCATAATCTAACTGCAATTTATTGTCAATAGGCAGTTTTGACAATACTGGTGCTTTCTTCAATACTCCATGGGGAATGTACTAGAAGCATGAAGAAGGTGGCCAGACATTTTTTTTATTGCTGTGACCTCACAGGATGTACAACAGTGAAATTCTCATTTACTCCAAGCAATGAATAGCCCTATATTTAGCATGTCCAACTACTGGAGAAAAGAGGTCAAACATACTCTTTATATGAATGACAGAAAAAAGAAGCCAATTCATCGGTTACATGCATATGGGAATAGAAGAACAGTTACTAACCACTGTTACAAATATACCACATTGTTCTATTGTCCATGGGAGGGCCAATGCCTCCTCACCTTTGACCCGAAATGTAAAATCTTTTTTTTCCCTAGCTAGGAGACAGGAAAGTTCTTCTTTCTCCTCTGTAACCTCCAGATCTCCAATTGCTTTCATAGTTATACTGATTTATATATGTGCCATAGTGTAGGTTTTTAAGAACAATGAACTAAACAAGTTATTGTCGACTTACGTCTGACAACAATTAAGAATATTCTACTTTAATATTGTTATATTGTGCCTATTTAATGGGAGAGTACTAAGTTATTTACAAATGCGCCATCTGTTGTTCTGTTCCATTAGAGCCAACTATGCAGTGAAAATATGCAGAGAAAGCCACTTGTTTATGTAAAACACCATACTGTCTTATATGGTCACAAAACACCAACATTAAAATCATCCATATCTAATTGCAAAGAAAGGAAATGCTGAAAGAAATGCGCTGCGTCCAGATACAATGAAGAATTGTTATGTCAGATTCTGAACAATATTTTAAAAAGCCACCAAAAACATCATCATTTTACAGATCTCGGATAATAAAAAACTATTATGGGGAGTGTTTGGTTTTGTTTTGTCTATTCTGACATAATTCAATGTGGAGCCCGGCTAGCTAGTGTGAAAACATGAAGCGTTTCCTCATTTTCTTTCTTTGGCTCCTCGTGTTCATTAACTTGCCAGAGTGATCAAAGGCCTGGGAAAGGTCAGGCATTCTGCTGCAGAGATACTTTTGTTACATAAAAAAAAAAGAAAAAATCTCCTATCCCATAAATATCGTTTCACATCTGCCACTGCACAGTTACTGGACAGTATGAATGGATGAGTGAGGAAGTCAGAGTGTGACTGAGTGTGTGTTTAAAGTGAGCATAACTAACAAGAACGTAAGATCCGCAGTGAATGACAAGTACCAAACTGTGCAAGGCTGCTGGTTTGAGAAAAATAATGTATTTATTTTTGTAATAATGCTATATTATTATTATTAATATTGCTATTATTATTAATAATAATAATATTAATAATAATAATAATAATAATTGACCAGATCCAGACAGTTCACACAGAGGTCTGTACTTATACGTGGGAGAGGGGAGTGTAGCCTACCAATGATACTCTGGATTCAGACTTCCACAAAGCAAGTATTTTCTGCTCTTTTTGGACAGGATCCAGACTTGTGCATCATCACTTGTTACGAGTGGGTAAAACCATGTTGAATTGCAGGGGAGGTAAAATGAATGTCAGTGTTTGCATGCAGGGATTATACTTTATTTTTGCATTTTGCACACAGATACTGACCAGCGTTACTGTTACACTTTTATTACACTTGAGTTAGGAAACATAATTTCTGAACATAATTTCTGTAAATGGAATTTACTTCCCCTGCAATTCAACATGGTTTTGCCCACTCAGAACTTTACACTCGTAAGTTCAATAGAACTTAAGTCTGGGTCCAGTTCTTTGTGAACATAAAATGCCTGAACTGCTCCAATGCAGATTTTAGTATGACAGTCAGGTTTCAGACAGTTTTACAATAAGCCTTTCCACTAGTGGGTAGGATGAGGCAGGATGCCCATGGCACATATGCTAGTTGGAAAGAGGTATTTAGATATTAACTGTCATTTGTAGAGTATAATAAATCTCTCCAATAGTTGTATTCTACCTCATGCTAAAGCATAGAAAGTGAAAGTGACATAGAAATGTGACGGCAGTTAAGAGCCACATGGCACCTCCAGTCTGCCCAGTTACAGACTACATGCAAGTAACACTAAACACGTTCATAATGGTGCGCAAATGTTTTCTACTGTTTCAGTGAATGCATAGCATTCCACATACTAATAAAACATATCAACATAATAAATAACATTGAAAAACGTTAAACTTTATATGTACAATCAATGTCTGAAATAGATGAATTCAGTATTTGCCCCTAAAGTCTAACTTCAGAAGAATTTATCATAACTCCTAGGTGATTAGACTTGATAGGGGTGGCAGGATTTACTGAAGCCACAGCTTCGGGGAGCCCCTGAAGCAGACTGTAGCCTTGCAAGGAAGCTGGCACACCGGAACCTTCCGCAGATAAAAATTCATTGATGTTGGCTCATGCAAGGTCCATTTCGGCACTGCTCGTGCTCAGTGTACCCTTGGCATATCTGTTCCTTTGCGCTCTCCGCTTTAGCATAACTTTATTTCTCCCTTTTATCTCTAGATAACTGCTCCCAGGGACCGGAGGGATTGATTTTTTGTTTTGACTTATATTGTTTGAAGATCTGTAACTCAAAGCAGCTCTCACGCCTCTGATGTCTCCGCTTGGAAATCATGAAAGGTAAATGCAGCCCTGTGTACTAGACTCCTCATCGATGCATCTTCCTGTGCCTTCTGCTGCTAGTTCCTTGTTTTTATTCCTTGATTTGTGCTCTTTGCCCTTGGTTGTTCTGGAAAAGTTGACATGTAGAAAACGGTTGTTTGGCTGATTATTCCTTAAATCATTACAAAATGATAACATTTCAGGCCTAGCCAACCTAAAAGCCAAAGTGTAGAAATAGTTTCCATTCTTGGATGTCCACCAAAGTCCACCAAAGTCAGATGATAAAAGATTCAGCAAGAAATGTATTTCTGTTTTCAGTCCTAACACTGACAGCTTATATCTGATTATATGTCAGTTCAGTATGCGACAATGGTGTGGAGCATAATTCATGGCTCCAGCTTAATGACCACCTTTGTTAAACTTGTTCGTGCTTTGGCCTGTACATCTACTTACTGGAGACAAACATGCCACAACAAAGCTATACCGAGTATTACTAGACACTGCCAACCTAATAAGCTTCTAATGCCTGTTTTCCTAATTGGCCATTCCCTAGAGGGATAAAGGAGTAAATTGGCACTTTTTGCTACAATTGGCTATAAAAGGATTTCCTATTTGAAATTTTTATGGTTGTGAGGGCAAGCTACACAGCCCCTGCATATTATCTTGTGACAGGAATGTCAGTGACAGGACATGTGCCATTAATATAATCTATAGCAAGGGCAGGAGATATTTCCTATTGTTTGCTAAAACTGATTAGAGTTCCAAAAAGTAATAAAAGACTTAAATTTTATTTCTGTTTTTTCAAAACGCTGATTTTTATTGTGTTGGTTCATGGCCTCAAGCCTCCGACAGCTGGCAGCAGAATTGTCCCTGTGGGGAAAACGTTTCTAATGATTAAAAAAATTCCTAAGAAAACTTTAGTATTAGAAATTCATATTGGGTGAGATGTTTTAGCTAATGCTTGCAGACTATACACAGGCATATCATATGCTTGGTTGTATAGGGAGGGGAATTAGTAGCAGAAAGAGCGAAGTGGTAAGGCCTCTTTATAGCCTCACCGGATATTCAGTTCTGGAGGCCATATCTCCAGAAGGACAAAAATGCAATTGGTTTTAGCTATAGAAATGATGCTACCAATAAGCTTACTTATGGGTTTATATATATTAAAGATTAGAGCAAATATTACAACTAGTAAACGTTACAAGAAGCCTTTTAATATAGTATTATTCTAATCAAAGTACAGCATAATAAAAAGACAAGCACATCTGCATCTAATACAGATAGCATCATTTTAAAAAAATCAATCTAGGATTTCTTTAGGGATCCTTATTTTTCTTTAACGATCACCATAAAATAAATAAGTAAATACACATTTATATAAACATACATACTACATAAGAACGGGGGTCCTATTGTATTCTTTCACTTAAGTTGCCCAGCTTGCTAAAATATGGCTACATATGCAAGCATTATCTCTCAATTGTAACCTCATTTTCTGCTCGGCTGGACAGCATGACCATGATTTGTCATTGTGTCTACCCCTCCCCGCCACATCACTCATGTGCCTATTATTGTCATCAGAATGTGGCATGTCAGCAGGCTTCTGCTCCCCATCTCTACACAGTCACTCAGGTAACAAACCCATAATCTCATCCTGGTTTCATGATGGTTGAATTACACTTAATTGTTCCTGCACAGTGATTGATTTCTGCCTGAATAGAGACCTCTGCCTTTTTTCAATGCAAGCGAACGGCAGCCAAGTCTCCCCCATCTAGGAGGAGGCAGCAGCCTTTGAAGAGATCAAAGCCAAGGCCGCAAGCAGTTGTGCGCCCTGGGAATACGGAAAGCCTTTATGCTCTCACAACACCATTTCAGCATCATGTTGGACTGCAGCTGTATTACATTCTGCCAGGGCTCTCAGCACTGCAATTGACATCATCCATAGCTGTTTCTCTAAGAAATTTAGAAAAAATATTAAAACTGAAGAAGATTATGCTGTTCACAGGTTTTTTTTTTAAATCTTAAATTTCCGTTTCTAACCAGAGAAATGCTTTCCATTCTAAAGCTACTAGCATCTCTAGATACACATGCCTGGTTATTTTACTATATTCATTTCCCATTACATCATAAAGCCTAAAAACCCCTAGACCCACCATCTATACAGGATTCTAGTGCGACAAACTATCCTTTAGCAGTAGTTATGACCAGCATCAGATTGGTCTGTTTCCACAATATTGTGGTAATACGACACAGTAACCTGATAACTGTGGCACTTTTACACAAACCTGCCAGAAACAAGTGAGAAAAGTAATTAAATGTCCAGTTTTGCACATCCTCAACAGATCACATGTCAAGAGGTCAGAAACACATGGTAATTAAGATGGGACGTATAGTCATTCCATTTACATTGTAAACTGTGAAAGAAACAAGACATTCAAAAGCCTCAACAATTGTAATCTCACTATACAGAACATTCAATACTATTCTGTCAATATTAACTATAAAAATCTGGGGGGGGGGGTAATGTCCTGTAATAACTTTCATATTAGTACACTTATAACATTATATATATGTAGAAGTATATTGAGCGTATACAGTTGACCACGAATGAGAAGTACTCAGGTTTACGTACCCCTTCTTCAGATAGACAGTGATTATACATGCCTTGTAATATATATGCAGCAGAATATTCTCGTTATACACTTGATTGCAGGGACATTAATATGGGTGTTTTTGCTGCTAAGTAATTGGGTGCCTTAGGAATATTGTGTAAATTTGTAATGTGTATCTTGCTCATGTTCTTGAACATTTTATTACATGCAGACATGTCCTATTACAGGTGCAAATATAAAATCCTATAAATGTCCAATTAACTACAATTATTTAAAATATTAAAATTTACAAGCCGCACAGTCATGTTCATGAAAATGGTGTCGTTTATTTAGTACGCCTTACTTACTGGAGCTAAAACAGAGACCAAGGACCTGCTCCAGAGTTTTGAGCACATGGGGAATGCACAAATGCAGTGCTTCTTATTCCACAGTTTCTGCAACTCTTAATAGGACATACAGAAAGAGAACAGATGTGTTATATTTTTTTCTACAGGAAAAGTATTTTAATCCTATTTTTATGCAGAGATTTTATAAAAAAATTCTATTTTGTTTTTTTTTATATAGTAATAGCTTGCACTGCTACTGTGACTATTTAAATGGTAAAACTCCCCTTTTCTTATTTATATATTGTGTTTCTTCCTATTTCACTCACAAAAAGATGCTGACAAGGGTAGCCCATCTACCTGCGCTCACTCCCCTTCTGAGCATGTGCAGTGCTAATTCCCGCTGCACAGCTCTGGATGAGGTCCTGAGCCTCTACAACTGTCTTGTATATGTCTTCCTATGTTACAGTGATGTGTAAAATGTGCATGCATACTATTCAGTGATGATCAAGCAGAAAAATGTAGGTTGGTACACAAATGAAAAATGGTCTCTTTGAGAAACCTCATTATGTTTCAAAAACAATACATTTTTTCCATTATAAAAGTATGATTTACCGGCTATCACACAAAGCCATTGTCTATTAATATGAAATAAAACTACATTTTCTGAAATGTATTTGTGATGATAGCTCCTTATTTCTGTACCACAGCATTGTTCTGTATATTCACAAAGGATCCAGTGAAAATCTGCAGACATACTGGCTACATTTATGTTTTTATAGATTATTTTAAACTCTGTTCAGAGTTTTGCAGTTTGGTAACAACTTTGCAACAGAGACAACGTTAAACTCACAATGTGCACAAGTATGCCAACAGCTGCAACAACACTGAGCTACTCTGCCCTAACCAGCGTTAATAATTAAGTCTATGTCTATGTTTAAAGAGGTTTTCCACCTTCAGACACATTATATTTATTGCTATCTTCATGTACTCCTGTAACATTAAACATATTTTGTTACCAGATGTTCTGTTTTCAGTGAGGACTTTATTTAATCACACAATAATAATAAACAGCGAGCTATAATTATGTTCAACAAACAACATTAAGGATTGTCTACTTTGGAACACGCAATACAGCCCCAACTAAGGTGCCAGCGGCTGCTCTACTACTAGACACTTCTCTGGTTGACAATACATTCCTCCTAGATAACATTTGTATCTCATATTTACTGCCTGTTTTACTGAGTAATCTCTAATTTCATGCTCCAGTTTTACAGCCTAAATATATGCATCTATATTTAAATATGATTAAACATAACACATGCTAAATATCCTAAAAGTCTATTTTTGCTACTCATATTAAAGGAACTTAGCATGAATTATGTTTAACGTATTCAATCTCCGTCCTAACAATAGTTATCACTGAGCATATTTGCATGTGTCAGTTTCTAGGCTTGGTTCTCCTACATTACAAAATATATTACTTAAATACTTGAGTTGTATGAAATATTGTATATAACCATTAATCATACCTACAGCCATTGCAAGTCTAATGTATAATCTATAAGGAGGCTTATAGTTTATTAACACACACACATATCTGATGTACATTTTTACCTATGGAAGTTAAATATTATATTTCATAGTTAGGGATAAAGAGAGACTTGGGTGCAAAAAATAACCGACTACTACAGTGTAATGTTAATAATATCATGCAAAAAAGTATGACAACAGAACTTCATTGATCAATGACCTCAACCACGCTTTGTTCTTGTATTAACAATTGAGAATCATAGTAACACAGCAATGTTTGCTCTGTTAATGTACAGTATGACATTTTACAGTAATGTGTATGTTATGTCATCTGCAATTAAATATTCCTTCATATAACTAGAAGAAGCACATGTACATGGGGTCCAATGCTCAGCATTAGTTATCTCTCTAGGGACCAAATTTACTAAGCAGAGATATTGCAGAAAGATTGGAAAGTGGGGATGTTGCCCATAGCAACTAATCAGATTTAAGCTCTCAGTTCCATTTTACAAACTGGAGAATGTGTGCTTGAATCTGATTGGTTGCTATAGTAACATCCCCACTTTTCATTCTTCCTAGAATTTCCCTGCTTAGTAAATTTAGGCCCAGGAATGCTGGTAAGGTTTGAAGTAACCTCATTCATTGATCATTACGTCACTAAACAAGCAGCAGCTAACAGATGCTAGGGAGAGTTTCCTTTACATAGAGATAAAGTATAAAACAACACAACAAAATAAAGATTATTTATTATTCCAGTACTCTATATCAAAAAGTAGCTAATGGAGGTAAAATATGAACAATGTTTTGTGACAATACAAATATTGCATAAAACACGTATAAACTGTATATAATGTATCATATAACAAAGGTGAATCATTCGTGTCAGCTGACTCAAACCTTTTGTGAATGAAATAACCATTGCTGCTGTTTAATAGCTTTAGTCACAATATGTTTTTATTGGACTAACCACAAATGGTAACAGACAGACCAAATAGAGTGACTGTATCCTTACTCATGTACATTGCATGAGAAAGAGATAAGAAATGTATCTTTATTGAGCAAAATGGTTACTAATTCCATCAAAGTACAATTTCTGACTAAAAGCAGATATCAAAACTTAACACTAATCAACAAGGCATTAATATAATCTTTAAAATCTCCATCGCCATTGTAACATTTCATTGCAATAAATTCTACCTCAGAACCAGGCGCTTTCAAAAATGTCTAGAAACACACACATCAGGAAATGAACTTTTAATGGTAATTTCATTTTAATAGTGAAATTGTCTGACGTCAATCTATAAGGTAAATTAGTAAATAAACTTCCTAAAAAAGCGCTGGGTATTAAAATGCCATACACGCAATTATAATTAACATTATTTAAGTTAAGTGTGGAAAAATACCTCATGATTTACAATGTGCTATTGAAAATATATGCTGCGAATGCAAATCCAATAAATACCACTCATACTGATATGAAATGAAATATATAAGTCAACTGATGGCTTCTTAAATGATGTAAGAAACATAAAATACAATGTTGTTATTCTGGTGCTGTGCTAAGAAAAGAAACAGGTATATAATACCTCCGAGGCTGATAAAATGCACATTTGTTCAAAATATACAAAAGCCACAACCGCTTGTAATGCAAGCTTATCTGGGTTATGGCAATATACTTTTGTTATAAATGTATAATAAATGGTTTAGAATATTCTGCCACAATACTGTAATAGGGTTGTTGATAATCTACTGCCGCCCCCATACAAACTCATATGTCTATTATTGCTATGTGTGTGGCACCAAAAGTTCTATACTTAAAACCATCTGGTTGGAGGTTATTTTTGCCCATGCTCATAAATCCAGCTGTTAGATGACAGCTATTGTTATTACTGAACTTTATTGTGCCAAAATATTACACAGCAGTGTACTTTTTTCAGGCAAACTGGCTGTGTATGAGCTGATCTGTCAATGGAACTAATAGGTCCCCAACATTTTTATTGTGCATTGAAATAAGAGCGGACGGGTGTTCAGAGTCCCATCCACAGCCCGACTTCCAAGTTTGAAGTAAAACAGGATCATCTTTAAGATGTTCATAATAAATGAATATTTCAGTTGTCTGTACCTTAATATTATATAAGGTCAACAAAATACTATGCTATTCCAGCTTCTACATTTGTTTATTTACATATATTCTTCCTATAGTTTAAGTCTTACCATTAAACACCGTAAAAAAAAAACACCTCACAATCGATATAGAGAGAATACACCTGACACAGGTGCCCGGGAAATGCTTTTACGTTATAACAAAGAACTCATTGGAATATTTTTGCCATCCATCATGGTGTAACAATAACATAACAATTCATACAAAAAGTAAAGAGGTTGGCATAATGTAATCTTAGCCACATTGTTCATGAATGGTGACATGAAAGCAAGAACCATACACACAGCATGAATTTTGTTGCACTACAATATATCACTGAGACTTGTACACAATATATTATCCACAAAATGTGTATACATGTACAGTAATAAATATCATGGTGTTTTCCTGTTCAGATTAATAGAGTGTAAAGCAAATAATGGAGGTATGCCTATAATGTGAATTGTATGAATTAATGAGCGCATGTTAACATAGGCACAAATACTTGGTTGTGAAAGAGAAATATGGGTAAACAGTCACCCTGATTCATGGTGTCAACTCACAGCCATAACCATAAGTTAAGAAAATAGCAACAGAAAACCCCTTTTCCTGGATAGACTTTTCCACCACATAATAAGGGAGTTATTGACCGTTGAGAAAGCAGCAAAATGTCAAGAAAAGACCTACATCTGAGGCTGTGGATTACAAGGGGGTTTTCCACACACAAGCTCTTAAATCAGAGACATGTACTCTTAAACCTAAAATGGTCAAAGAAGAGAAAGGAATAACTTCTTCCCCACCTGTATATCTGTATTCCTCATTGTACAGCGCTACAGACTCTTTGTGGCCCCTAATAAATTAGTGCTAATAAAAATGATAATAACACTAAAAACGTCCCAAGAAGACAGGTAATTGCCATAGTCTACGATGTATTACACAGGAGTTTCTGCAAAAGTACTAGGTCATGGAAGTATAGGCAAATGTAGGAAAGGTTCAGTTGTCCGGCAAATCCTCGGGGCCAGGAGTAGGTTATTGTATCCTCAGTCCAGTATGCTTAATGATGTTTTACCTTTCTACTGGGACCAGCTGCCTATTTTGTGGTGACTGTTCCAAACAATCTGAACTCATCCTAGGGCCAGTTGGGAGTACTGCTTAGCTTTCCTATACTCTTTTCATGAATGTCAAGCTAGCTTAATTTAGCTAACAGTGATGCCCCCACCAGTAAGTATGTCATTGATGGTAGTAGGCATGCCTATTTCATAAATACATTACTTGCTCCTTAGCTGCTAGGAGTAAAGACTAAAAGGGAGCACATTTGCAATATAGCAAAATAACTTTAATTGCATTGGTATATACTGTATATGGTATTTACTAGTACACATCTGTAAAGCTAATAACTTATAATAACTTAGCAATGGTGTTGTGTTTCCCCCAAATACATCAATGTGAAGGATGTCATATGGAAAGTGTTATCGAATATTATATAGGGGAGACATAATAGGTATATAAACATGTGTTTAAATGTCTTTGTGACGCACAGGTGGGAAGATAAACACATTATTGTGTCTTACCCTTGCCTTTATCTCATCTCTGTATCAACCTCAGTCTGTCTACTTGAATTGCATTGTATGCTTATTCTTATCATTTTACTGTTCCCCTGTATTGGCTTCTTTATTTTTGTCTAGGGATTGCATCCAGACCTATACTTCTGCTGCTCTCTGAGCAGTGGAGGTCCAAGATTGTAACACCAATATTTTCTGTAACGCCCTCACTTAAAATGCAGATGTTAGGGCAGCATGTGATTGCTAAATCTAGCCTTAACTGTACGATTAACAAAAACCCTCACTAATTTCCAAAAAGTGGTCACCGTTTCCTTTCTGCAAGGGGGGAAAATTGCGTTTCTTTTTTTTTTAGAATTCATATGCAGCAGTTCTGCTACCCATTTGTGGTGCCAATAATAATAAATATTACAGTAATAATATCACTGAGAATTTCGATCCTTTTGCATTGCTCTCCATCTCAAAAAGCACCATTGTTGCTTCTCATATATATATATATATATATATATATATAAAACAATACCTTATACATCCATTTTATTACAAGCTAAGTTTAACATACTGTTAAATATTTAACGAATATAACACAATGTAAAAAATAATAGAAAATACAATATTTATAGTTAGAATTTGGAGATTATCTACAAAACATAAACAAGATTACCAAGTGCATGTAAATAGTAAACAAACATCTTATTAGTACACAGCCCCTGCAATTCAAAACACATAAGAGATCAGACCATAAATATACATTACAAAGGAATTTGGTTCACCTAGTTTGCCAAGCCACAACTGCTCTTTACTTCATCCGGGGGGGAATTTGTTCTATTAAGTATCTTTCAACATGAGCCAGTCTATTTTACTCAGCCTCTATGTGGCACAATGCGAGAATGCTTTAAATTAAATCTATGTAGGCCCAAACTCTAGGGAAAACAAAGAATTTTAACATGATGTCTTCTTATTCAAACCAGATTTCCCTCCTCGTGTGAAAGCAATGTGTTATACAGAGCTGGTATTAATTTCTTCAAACAGAATTGTGATTATTCGTAGTGAAACATAATATACACCTCATAGTCCACAGAGCTGTGGCGTACAATATCTATGCTTCCACGCTGATGCAAGTAGCAGAGACGTATTAGCTACAGAAATCGCCAGGACATGTGGATTGTCCACTTTCCGTAAAACAGCTGTAGGATTTAAAGGGCTGGAAAAAGTCTCAGAACAAAGGCTTTCTGCATGTCTGCAGGCCTAGGATTCTTTTGTATAGACATACACCACCTAGGTGATATGACACCTTTGTTGCATGGCAAACAATTGGTCAAAGCACATAGAGACGTTAAAACAAACACCTTTGGAATGGTGTTAAAAGCTCACCTCCAGCAACATGTTTGATCCAGAATACTTTCTAAACTCCACGCAAATACAGATCCTGTGCAAATGCTCAGGGATGCACGAGTCTCAGGACACTTCCTGACGTTACTTCCTTTAGGTATGTGAGTGCTGTTTTCTCATCCAACATTCAGGACAAAAATATAACTATAAATACTAATACTATAAATACTAATACTATAATGGTATTATCATTTTGAGTATTGACGACGGGGCAATTATTGTCCAAGTGAAAACCATTCTTGAACATAAATGGCATAAGAAGCATATTAAAGAGAGCAAAGGAATAGCAGATAGGTGAGAATGACCATCCTGAATGCACTTTCAATACAGGCGTCAATACCACAATCTTGTACATGTAGGATCTTGGTCAAACAGCTGAAACTTTACTATCCCTACTTATTTTAAGGGTTCTTATACCCTCTTTATTTACATTTCCGCTCCTCACTTCCATTGGGTATATATATGTATATATATATATATATATATATATATATATATATATATATGACGGTGGAACATTTAAAGCAAAATGACATCCTGTACATACAAACAGCTGGTATTTTGACATGCGTGTTTCATTTGCCTCTCTAAATAAGCCTATGTATTTGTGGTGTTGCAACTTTCCCTTTGAAATAGCAAATATAACATTTTTAAAGTCTAAATTATGATAAAACAAAAACGTGGAAAAAACATCAGAATGACGCCTACTGCTTCTTGCCAGGATATGAAAATAAATCAGAATCCCAAATAAACATACTCTTACTTGTTATACCTTACAGAAAACTACTTAGTGGCGCACATACTGGTAATTGGGAACTAAATCAACAAACGATGTGAGAGGATACTTCAATTCTTCAAAAACGACTGAGACAATAACAGTACAGTTCACACAGAAAGAGCTCATTTTATGCTTTGTGCTGCCAAGCTGAATTTGAAGACTCATAAATGTTACACAGAAATATGACCTGGCCTGAGTTTGGGAAGAAACAAACTTGAGTAATACACAGTGCACTTACTGTTCTTGGAATGGGTGGAGACAAAGATCCATTCGACATGTATGGGTCATTATTCATATTTGGCATCATGATGTAACTTGGGTATCCAGGATACGAAGGGCCTTTACTATATAAATTACCATCCGGATGTTTTCCAGCTATTTACCCCCAAAAAAACAGAGAAGAGAAGAAAGCCTTTATGTAAGTTTGGCAACAGTGCAATATAGAATATCCTTTAAAGGTAGTGAGCTATTGGTTTCCTATAACAATTTTAAAGTTAAATATATGCAGCGTAAATAGCAAATAATGCAATGTACTAAACGTGGAGCCATCCCTGATATTTTTATGTCTTTAGCATATAGGAGTCCTATGACCAATGCACTGTGCACCTTTCTATTATCTATCAATAAAATCTGTGTATTTGCCAAAACTAAACAACAATTTTAGTGCAAACCCAAGTTTTAGTATACATATGTCTAGATTTATATTATGTGCCACACTAGTTTGGTAGCGAAGCAGACTAATCGATCTTTTAGTGTCTTCCCAACCACCATTATCCTGCCCCTTGCATCATTCAATCAAGGAAGCAGAAAAAACACAATGTATGCAAAACACACAATTATACCACTGTTATTACACTATAGGACCCTACATACACACCCGAAATGACAATACTGGAGAGGGACATGAACTATAGCTTATATTGGCAGAATATAAAACAAGTAGGGAACAAATGTGATACACATGGGCAATTAGAGCTCTGTTGAGATTTATAAAGGACATGTGAGGCTCATTGTGTTAGTGGTATGTGACTTTACATGGGCATGTGAGGCCATATTAATGTATATCTTTTCCATAGACTGGTTAGACAATTTGCTTTCATATACATACTATTACCTTTCTCAAGTAAACACATTATATTAAAGTTATTCTATTACCATATAATATAAAATGAGACATTTTTGTTGATCTACTACTACCATAATCCTTTGCAGCCACTTGTCTATATCCTGCTGTGACTTATATGGCAGCTGCAACTTTATAAAGGCCAAATTGTGAGACTGAGATAAGACAGACTTGAATGGAATCATGGGTTGAGGGCAGCTGTGCGCTTACTTGAGTGTGAACTCTAATGAAATACACAAGGCACAGGAATTCTATCATTATGCGTGTTGATACATATACTGGTATCTGACTGNAAGTACAGTTGATTGAATTTATAGCTGTGTGTTACCATTACTTTATGGTGTTACTGTGTTAATTACATATACTTAGTTAGGCATTTCATGTTGAATACTGTATTGACTAAGATAAATAATAAATAAAAGTCACTTAATTATATCTTATACATACATTGCATTATGTATTCAAGGAGACAGTAACCAATATTGTTTCACTGCTGTGTTTGGTTCCCACATAATTATAAAGCAGTGATCATGACAATTAACATTATGAGATTATCTTATCCTTAAATCTACCTGCTTTATTCACAGGAATAATGCTTATATTATTCATCTTTGCACATTTTGCTTGGAGAAGAATGAAAACATCTACTGGTAAACCAATTATTTTATTTAGGAACAGTTACATTCGATTTATCTTTATTGTCCAGTAAAGATAGCCCCATCTTAGTGCTGACAATTGTATTTAATAACAGCTGGGCATTCACAGGATGCCTGTAGTTGATTTAATACATAATAAAGCAACCTTTCTCAGTACAGTACCCCCACAGACATCAACCACTGGTTTAGGCCAAAATACTACTTTGCAGTTTATAGAGTCTGGCCATTTGCCTTTGTATACAGGCTTTTACAGACTGTCTGATTAGGAAAAAATGCAGTAAAAAATATGTCCGTTCAATCAGAGAGCCTTATGAAATTACTTAAAATAATGTTTTTCTACTGAAAGGTATGTTTTTACTGGAAAAGTGTACTAATCCATTCATGTACCCACTGGTGTTTTACTTGACTTTTTAATGCTACTAAAAACATATATCAAATACAAACATGTAGTCCTTTGTTTTTACTAGGACTTTAGAGATGACTGGAGATCTCATGGTGTGTTGACAGTAACACAAGAAAATAGCAGTAACTCAGGAAAAACATCAATGGGCACATGAGTACTAGCCTCAGATCCACTTACATCACTTTTATATGGATTAATAGAATGGATTTAAAGGTTGCCCAGGGTTTCTGACCTCTATCTCACTGGCATCTTGATGGATGTGTACCAGCCAAGGTAATATTGCATTCAGGGGATCTGGCCAGAACACATGTGTATACCGTGTTTCCCCGATAATAAGACCTATCCCGAAAATAAGACCTACCCCAATTTTTGCAAAACGGTCCAAAATAACCCATACCCCGAAAATAAGCCCTACCCTGAAAATAAGCCCTAGCCTGAAAATAAGCCCTAGTGAATTCCCCAGGACTGGGGGGCATTATGGGTATAAAAGCAGGACTGGGGTGCATGATGGGGATACAATCAGAACTGTATATATAAATCTCTGTCAATGTTAATTAAAATAAGACCTACCCCGAAAATAAGCCCTATGGTTTTTTTTTGGGCCAATTTGGGCAGTGTCTTATTATCGGGGAAACACAGTATTTAAGTACTGACATGGAAGATTGGGGCAGGACAGTTTTCTGGAACTATAGAAATGTATAGTGAAGTGGTTTCTGTCATTCTATCTAATACACTGTCAAATGGATAAAAAAATTCCAATTCAACAGGCCACTAAATAAATAAACAAATAAATCAATAAAATGGCAAGAACTAATGCTTTAAAACACACCTATCTCCTAGACCAGGGGTAGGCAACCTGCGGATCCCCAATGTTGTCAAACTATAAGTCCCAGCATGCTTTATCAAGTATCAACTCTGTCTATGCAGTTAAACAGTGCTGGGACTTGTAATTCGACAACACCTCGAGAGCCTTACTTAGACATTCATTTTATGGACTGAAATATTGAAAATGCAACATATGGGTCTCTGAGACATGTAACTGGTAAAGAAGACGTTACTGTTTGCTCCATAATCGATTTTATTGGAGATAGAGAGTCATAAAGTTTAAAACTTTACTATGTAAATGGCATTCAAATGATGACATATGAGATACTATACACTACATGGTACTAATAGAATATAAAATGAATGAATGTAATGTACGATGACGTAGACACATAGCTATAAGGAAACTGTTTGACTCACCATCATCTGGGAGACACCGGGATTTTTCATGATAAGACTCTTGCCTTCGTGATATCTAACAAATAAAAACATAATTTCAATTTCATTTTATTCATGTTGTTTTTAAATATTAATATATATATATATATATATCCATAGAAAAGTAAGTAAGATAAGTAATTTCAACATGACTGAAGGTATAACAAATATTAGCATAACCTTACAGCAGTTTAACAAGCAAACTGAAGTCTTAAGTCAAATGCAAGCTTCAACCTATTACTTACTCCAACATTGGTTATGTCTGTATGCTTACGCAACCAACTTTAAATCCAAATTGCCCGTGTGTACACTAGTGTCTAAATCATAAGCTAATGCCTATACAAGTGGCATCAGTCTGTAAAATATCTGTGTGTGTACAATGGCACAATCCATTTGGCAGAGAATGAAGGTGTGTAGTAAAATGAAACAAGGTCGTATGCATAAACCAGGTGCTGTAGGTCTCAAGGAGAATTGTGTAAAAAGTCTGCTTGGGATCTCCAGAGAATTGTATGAGCACATGTATAACAGTTCAGTGACCATTGAACAGCTTTTATTTGTGGTAAACAGTATTCTAGACCTCGGGAGACCTCTAGACCTCGGGAGCTATTACAGGTTAGAACACAGTTTTGTGTATGTTTTACAGTGTCATGGACATTTTATACTTTCCATGCATGGAAACAGAGATTGTTCCAATCAAATTTATATTCTGTACATTATACATACATGACTGGTCATCTCCATAGGTAAATGATATCATTAGTAAAATCTGGCCACTTCATTAGCATGCTTGATTCTCGCACTATAGGCGGTGATAGGTATGCTAAAGAAGCCAGGCGGGGGAATGGGAGGGCCGTGTTCACAAAACTTTAACGCCGCAAGGAAACGTGTAGCGTTAACATAGACTTCTAGACACTTTCAGGTTAAAATAAGTATACTGATTTTAACTGCATTTAATTCTCTTTGGTATCAGTCATTATAAGGTGGTTTAATAATTTATTGACATGAACAGGAAACTGCGTAAGAGAAAAAACATCCCAGAGGGACCAGAGGGTATATTTACTAAGCGGTGAGATTGCAGTGAGATTGGAAAGTGGGGATGTTGCCCATAGCAACCAATCAGATTCAAGATTTCAGTTTCATTTTACACACTGGAGAATGTGAAGTCGAATCTGATTGGTTGCTATGGGAAACATCCCCTCATAGGAGTTAGGGGAGTGAATTCGCACTCACGCAGGTCTGGCTCTGGCCCACAATTTTTCATTTGGCCATGGCCAGAAAGCTGTAACATAAACAATTGACCAAAACAATTCCTACACTGGAGCAGTGCTTTAAATGAAGAGCTAGGCTAGCGTCACATCAGAAAGTTATTTTAGCAAATCTTACCATTTGGCACCCAGTGAGATTCTAGCGTGTTTACATTGTGTCTGCATAACACAAAATGCATGGCTATACGTATCATGCACAAAACTAAATTCTATCAATGAAAATGTCTTATTAACAGTACATTTCCTTCCTGTGCTAGTCAGGTATTAGATATGTTTACTACACTAAGGGCACTACCATCTGACAGCAATTACAGAGCTTGTATCTGTTCATTAATTCACTTCCTGACTGCTGGAAGCCCCACATGTGTTCAAATAAATATTGTCCCTTGACTTGTGTTTTTATTTGCTACTCTGACATTTGACTAAATATTTATTACAGGATATACTTGTGTAGACTAAAATATGCAAGCACAGGTATTGAGCAAGGTAAGGGTAGCAGCATATGCGACACGTGACTGTCACATCAGAGCATATTTACAGATCATTAGGTCACATGGCAAGAATTCCTAAAGTGTTTATGTATTGGTAATAAGAGAAAACTATCAGACATTTTAAATTGCAACAGATAAAGGTAACCTACAATGCAAGGGAAACAATTAACATGCATTTCTTGGCACTTTCCCTGGTTTAATAGTAGTTTTATTAACATAAGCAAAGGTTTACAATGTAGGAAATGATGAAGGGGTTAAAAAATGCTATACACACAGAAGACAATATAGGTGATGTATGGTATTGCTTCCCACATAAATACCTATAAAACATGAATTCATATAGTATTTTGGGCATTCAGTAACTTGAAACTAGACAATGTATAAAGCTATAGAATGTAAGCTTGTGAGCAGGGCCCTCTTCCCCCCCATTCTGTCTGTTACCACCCAGTNATGTCTTATTGATTGTTAAATATTGTAAAGCGCTACGTAATCTGATGGCGCTATCTAATAACCTGTTAATAAGTAAATAAAAAATAAAATAGCTGTAACAGATATTATTTAGACATTGTAGGACTAACATGAGATAATCAGTATGATAATCATCTGTCTTATCAGTATACACAAAGGTTTGAATGCAGCAGTAAGAAAGTTACTGCTTTTATAGAAATGAATAGTAGGAAGATTATTTATAATAGTTTCCAGAGACAAGCAAGGTACTTCTGTATTATTTCTAACCATCATTTCATAGAAGCTCTGTCGTTCATGGCAATATGGCTGACATCACTACACAATACGGCATGCATGGATTGACGAAGGAAGGGAAGAAACCCCATCACATTCCAATCATTAATTACAATTGCTAAAGCTGGGACAAGATAGCAGGCAGACCATGAGGCACCATGTGACATGGGTTATGTCAGAAGTCCTACATAAAATATATTTAAACGTATAGTCATGTCTCAGCTTGTACTACCAGAATCAAATCCCCACCATTAACTTGGTAGCAAACTAAAATCAAAGCGGCTTAGTCAGACACGTATGCTTTAATATTAAAAACATAAAGAAGGTGAATTTGCTATTCTTCTGCTGTCACACTAATACAGTGCTACACAATAAAGACAATATAATCATCCACTTGGTTGTGCTGAATTAATACTGGTTTAAATGGTACTCAAAGCATTTACTAAGCCAACTCTGGTATTAAACCTGAGCCCGAGTGAGTTATAATATGGCTAAACACTATACAATATTTGGATTATTTTATAGTGTAGGATGGGCCCAATAATTGAATCATTCAGTCTGCAAGAACAATCGAAATGCACTGGGCTGATCCTAAGAGTCTGTGCAGGACATTGGGGAGATAGTCACCCACGTCTATCAGGCTGTGCGTGGTCATCTTAGGAGCCAAAACAAGGTCTGAATGACAAATAATCTGGATCCTCAGGGCATCAAGGTACGTTTATGTGTCCTGTAGTATCACTGCTAAAACCAACTTTATATAATTAAGTGTACAGAGGAGTAGTACATATTACACGTCAGTGGTTGGGGGAATATTATATAAGTGGTAGTTTACCACCTGTCCAGTGAAAGAGGAATGACAGGGGCTGTGTTGAATTTACAGAGTACAATTTCCTTTTCTCCACATACCCTCTAAACGTCCATGCTTCTGTTCATTTCCATTATAATAAAGCAGGCCATGGTAATAGGAAGTCCTTCCAAAGCAAGTGCAAGTGGTTATAATGTGACGTTAAGGCTGTCTAGATAGTTCAGACCAGTGCTTATGCCATGGATTTAATCACAAGCAATGGTCTGGCCTAGAGATTTTAAGTACACTAGTTGATCATTATTTCAAAATAAAACACTATGGGGTAGTTTCCGTCTGAGGTCTGTCAATATTTGATCCTCAATCGGTTTGTATATAATATATAATTATAATATATAAAAATAATCGTATGTTCTCCTCCATGCTCCACCAGTAGACTTGTGCTGGACACAGATGCACAGATGGATAGGCTCCAGTTTAGATAGTCAGCATGGTTCTACAACACAGCAATGTCACTGAATACCTGCGTCATACGAGAACTCAGCTTACTAGATAAACATTTGTGTGACAATATAAAGGGTCCCCCTCCAATATTAGCTGAAATAACAAAGGTAAACATAACATACCGTGTCTCTTGGTAACAGCAAACTAAACTCCTATCTGCACACTATACATTTGCTGTTCACTGTGTTGCTGGTGATTTATCTCCCTGGTCTTTGCGTGAGCCCCTACGCATCACTAGAACATTATGATGTGGTGTGGTGCTTTCTAATTATTTTACCCTTATTCAAGTTTCCACCTTACAGAGAGATGTGAATAGTAAATTATCAGACGTGATCCTTGTGCAGTATCCAGTTCAGTCTCTGTTTTATCATACATAAAGACCTCTTTATATAAAGTAAATGAGCTATGCGCCTATATGAAAATGATTGACTTTTATATGTCTATGAACTCTACACATAGATGCTTGACGTCCATAGTGGGAGAATAGAAATGATCATTATGTTATAGCAGCGTTGAACTGTCAGAATTATTATGTATGGAGGCCGCAAATCTTTAAAAAGAAAAGTTTTATTTTGTACATAAATNAAGCTTACCAGACAAATCTTTGGTTAAAGAGATAAAGTGCGGGAATGAAGGCCTAATTAAATATTGAGATCAGGACATATGTTTGGTTCATTTAAACTTCACAGGAGGGACAAGACTTGTGTGAACTCTCCCCCCCCCCCCCTTCCTCCTGTCTGTGTAGAACCCTGTGATGTCTGACTCTTGTTGTTTTGTGCTATCAAGGTTCCACACAGAGGGAGGGGTTATACTGTTCCACATAAAAAGTGAAAGCTGTTTATTCAATTAGCACTTGGCTAATTAGCTTTTCATACATATACTGTATACATACACAGCATGATGTTCTGGTAAAGTTCTAAAGGTTTTCTCAATCCTTGAATGGGTCAAGTTAAACAAAATTCAAAGGACGGAGGCATGGCTATATCCTTACAGGGGTTAATCTTAGATTAGATAGGCTATGAAAAGTTTACATACAGGCAAAAGAAAGCAGACACAGTGCTTTAAGAGATAACGAAGACTCCAGTCATTAACATAGGCTGCGTCCCCTCCTAAAATGTCCTGGGAACTATTTCACTTTTATATTCCGATGGTTTGAAAATGCTAATATATGCAATATATGGGACATGTGTATGTGTTACCCTGTGTATTAAATGGTTATATACATAGTAACACTCATGTTACTGTTACCTATTCTTTAACATGATAATCCCTATATATAATACATACAGGCTGTATTGGTTAATGAATACAGTGTATATTATTACTGATCACTCCTGTCAAGTCAATGGCGGCCTAGGTGCACTTAAATAATACCTGCAATACCTTTTATTCAACATCCTCATTGCTTTTATTACAGCATCATCTTTTCTTCCAATAGACATGAAAGATAAATATGAGATGTTCCCTCATTAGTAAAGTCATGTAGATTGTCTTCTGACCAGACCACTTGCAGATCCTCCAACATATCCCATTCCACCAGGTACATAATACTCCGCTCCTGGGCTTTCAGCTGTC
>JABWIB010002803.1:2512-20628 GCA_016617825.1 Platyplectrum ornatum | reverse complement strand
ATACACACACACACACACACACACACACACACACACACGTAAACATACACACGTAAACATACACACGTAAACATACATGCATACATACACACAAGTGGCCATGTGGGTAAACAGATTTTATTTTTAATATTAGTAGGGGGGGCCCAAATTGACCTTTTGCACCTGGGCCCATGAACCTTTAACTACGCCCCTGCATTTTAATATTTATACTTTCATCCAACTTATTTTTATTGCTCTACAGAATGTTAGTAAAATGTTAGACATTCATTAAAGCAGTTATGTGCTGATGTACCATTTTCATATTTCATTATTTTTTCCCCCTGTAGGTATATGGAGAAAGCCATTAGTAGTGTGTATAATGGGACAGTCATATCTGTATTGTGCTTGGCAGCACCCGTTATCAAGGAATGACGTTTAGGTGGTAATCTTGGCGGTAATGAGCCAGATTCAGATCTTTAGGCACTCATGTCTTACTTAAGAGTGGGTAAAACCATGTTAAATTGCAGTGAAGGTAAAATGAATGTTAGTATTTGCATTTTGTTACCGTTACACTGTTATTAGACTTGGGCTAGGAAACATCATCTCTAATAGTGTTTGCAACTAATGAAATTTATCACACCAGCAATTCAACATGGTTTTGCCCACTCTTGAGTTAGTCATTAGTGCCTAAAGATCTGAATCGGGCCCAATGACATTGGGAGGCTTTTGATAATTGGCCAGGAATGAAAATAGTGTGATCCATTATAATACAGTGGGGAGTATGGATTGGTGCCTGGAATTGTGGCGCAGTGATTGATAAAGTATGATGTAAAATCAATAGGACAGTTAAGAAATTTTTGTTTCAGTCAGGTGAATGAGCAACCTTCCATGATATTTAAATGTGCTAATTTATATCGTGAATTGGTTAGACCTAAACAGACTTTGTATTCATTTTTGACATGTCAGTTGACATAAAAGTCCTGCATTGTGAATGGGAAGGGAAATTTGGGGCAAGGGTTATAGGGATACAAAATACAGTTAGTTAGCTAGAGGGCACAGGACAGCTGGCCATTAGTCAAAGGGGTTGGTAGGCTGAAAAAGGTTGAGAACCACCGTGCTAGTTGGTTTGCTAAAAATTTGCTAGAATTTGGTAAGAAATTTGGTCGGTAAAACACTGAATTTAAGTGGATGCTAAACAAAATTGGTGATAATGATATAGTTGTGTGCAATAGTCATGCTTTTAGGAGCTATGCCCCAGTGGCCAGGCCTCTAACATTGCAGGTTGAAGTGGATATTTTTGGTAAATTGAATTAGTTGTAAGAGATATGAATAAGTGTCTATACATTGCCTTTTTCTTCACCACCTATTAGTTATGAATAATACTTTATATTGTTATTTTCAATATAGCTGGCAATATTTTTAGCATTTACTTTGTGTCCATGTTAATTCATTTTATTGTTATAAGTTTGTTATGCTGACAAAAGGATAAGGCATCAACTTATGGCACTTATATAAGTGTTGATGACTCGGGATGGGACTTATATAAGTGTTGATTACTCCAGAGGGAGTTCTTATGGTGAGTAATTGTGGAAACTTTAATGTTAGATTTCTGTACCACCCATTAAAAAGAGGAAAAATACCTATTTGTAATATACTTTTAATTCAATAGCCTTTTATTTGGGAACCACATATAACAGCATAGCAATACAAAAGCGGGTGGTACAACAACAGTAAAAAAATATCAAAATTACAAAACACGAACAGGAACGTCGGCACCAGGAAGCTTAGGTTCACCAGGTATATAAACTGTATATGGAAGACACCAGATCAGAAGAAGTAGGAGGGAGAGGGTCCATTGCCGGACCAAGCCAATGGAGAGCTAATGAAGGACACCACCTCCCAGTGGTCTGGAGATTGGAGGACGAAGACAGAGAAGGGGTAGGAAAAAAATGGGGGGGAGAGGGAGAGAAGAGAAAGAGAGAAAAAAGAGAGGGGGGGAAGGGAGGACACCCATGGAAACATCAAGCCCAGTCACCAGGCACGGGGCCGTTGCCCATTCGTGGCCCGACCCGGCCAGCGCTCTCCCAACGCAACGTCCTGACAGGGATAATATCAAAGTGCAGTGGAATGGACTTAAAATCTAACCAGACGGACCAGGTAGCGGTAAAAACCGGGACGAAATCCATGTTAGACATAGTAATGTCGTCCATGGACATGTAAAGGTCAATCCTGTCGAACCACTCCCTAAGGGACGGGATTATCGGGGATCTCCAGTGTACTGGGATGACCGCTTTAGCTGCGCTGTTCAGGTGTCTCAGGAGCGACTTTTTGTATCTATAAATAGGAACCTCAGTGGAGTTTAAAAGCCAGAAGGAGGAGCCGAAGGGTACAGGGGACCCAACATACAGGACGCAAGGTCCTTAACCTGCAGCCAGAAGGGGACCAGTTTGGGGCAATTCCACCATATATGTAGGAAGGTACCCACACCCGAACCACATCTCCAACAGACCCCGACCCCGAGATCCCCAAGCGCATTCGAGCAAGCTGGGCTGGACAGTGATACCAGTGGAGGATGACTTTGTAGTGCGTTTCCTGCACCCAAAGGTGAACTGGAAGGAATGATAGCAAATGTCGTCTGCCACAGACAGTCAGTATCCTGTCTGTTCAGCTCGCGATCCCAGACTTTGGTGTATAGCGCCGGAGCACTGTAGGTACTATCTAGCAGGAGCTGGTATAGCAGGCTAACGGTGTGCCTGGGGTATTGCCATCGAGTGCAGAGATCCTCAAAGGGCGTGAGAGGCCTACACATGCCCCGAGAGGAAATCCGACGCTGGATAAAGTCCCTGGCTTGCATGTACAGCCAAAAGGCAGAAGCCGGCAGGTTCAGCTGCTCCCTTAAGGCATTGAAGGGCATAATTCTCCCTTTATCAAGGAGATGGAGGCACAGGACTGTCGCACCCTGACAACAGAGGGAGAGGGGGGCAGAGGGAAGGCCAGGAGGGATGTCAGGGTTGCAGGATAGGGGAGTCAAAGTGGAGGCAGCGTCCGTCACGAGAGGCAGTCGGCGGAGCAAGCTCCAAGCCCGGAGCAATGGGCCCATGAGGGGATGGGAGGAGGAGGGAGGAGGAGGGAAGCTTACAATGCCAGGGCACCACACCAGGGGGGGGTGTTTAGGGAGGCAGATTCGATCCCCACCCATTGTTTCTGAGCCGGGGACCTGGACCAATCAAGGATCCCAGACAGGAGGACTGCATGATGGAAGAGTCTGAAGTTTGGGAGCTGGAGCCCACCCTGCGCCCGCTTGCAGAACAGGATGTCACTACCGAACCTGGGAGATTTATGCCCCAGACAAATTCCCGTATCAGGGAGTGCAATGCGGTGAAGTAGTGAGTGAAGGGAGGAAGATCGGGAGGGTCTGGAGAAGATAGAGGATTTGGGGGAGGACTGACATTTTAATAACATTGATCCGCCCCAGCCAGGAGATGCCCAGTTGGTGCCATTTAGAGAGGTTAGGTTTCAGGCGAGTGAGGGTGGGAGGGAAATTAAGCTGGTAGAGGTCAGAGAGTCGGCGAGGTAGAAGAACACCTAGGTACTTGATGTGTGAAGCAGACCAGGAGAAGGGAAATGTGGACTGGAGGCAAGGGACTCGTTACGAAAGCCAGGAGGCAAAAAGTACCAGCTTATGCTCCATCCCCCCCGCCCACACCCCATGGATATTGGGCTTTTGTCGGATTGAGCGAGCCAGAGCCTCCATGCACATTACAAAGATCAGGAGGGAGAGGGGTCCCGTTTCCAATCCGAAAAGGTCGGGACAGGGAGCCGTTGACCCGGACACGGGCTGACGGGCTGTCGTATAAGGCCATGATCCACTGCGAACAGACCGGGCCAAGCCCCAAACCCTGGAGAACGCCAGCCAGGAAGGTCGAGTCCACCCGGTCAAACGCCTTCTCAGCATCGGTGGTTAAGAGCAGACCAGGGGTGGAGGAACCCTCCAGGCGGTATACGAGGTCGATTTGACAGTGTTGTGCCGGGCTTCCCTACCCAGCACAAAACCCGCCTGATCACAGAGTATCAATGTAGGGAGAAGTGGCTTAAGGCGGTTCGCGATCAGCTAAAACCATCAGGGCCAGGGCTTTTCCCTTTATGAGACGTTTTTATGGCAGCCTCCAGCTCACTAAGGGTAAAAGGGGCTTCCATGGCGGCACTATCGGTCTCTGTAAGGGTAGGGTAGTTACAATTCTTCAAATAGGTCGATATCGACTCCCGCCGTCCCGCCTGAGACACCACCGTCCCTCCCGGTCTTTGATTCTACTAATGTATGCAGCTGTGCGTTGAGCCTGGAGGGCTCTGGCCAGGAGCTTGCCAGGTCTATTGCCCCACAGGTAGTACTTATGGCGGCATTTCTTAAAGGAGTATTTAGTTTTGGAGTTGAGCAGGCTAGCCAATTCCCTGCTGGCTTCCGCAAGACTCTGAAAGACAGATGGGTCTAGGGGGGATTTATGTCATGTTTCAAGGTCCCTAATGCAGCTGAGAAGGGTGTCCCGTTTGGCCAAAGATTGTTTTTTCATAAGAGACCCAAGATCACATTTGTGAGCTTCCCACAGGACAATATCTGAGGTGTCCCCAGTGTCGTTATGGGCGGGGACCTGAGAGTGGGGTACAGTGAGTGAGAGGTAGATGGGGGCATGGTCGGAGCAGGTCATGGGGCCAATGCTGGTGTCCATAAGGAGATGTAAGTGTCTGTGGGAGAGGAAGAGATAGTCGAGTCGGGAGTAAGAGGAGAATGTGTAGTCCCGGTCAGAAGGGTGCAACAGTCGCCAGGCATCCATCAGCTGATAATCATGGAGAATATGTCTTACCCGTTGGTGAATGCGTCGAGGGAACCGCGGCGCCCCAGTGGAGGCATCCAAGGTAGGGTCGAGCACCCAGTTGAGGCCCCCCCCCCCACGATAGTTATCCCCTCTAGATGGGGTTCTATGCGCTCTAGAGAATCTGAAAGGAAGGTAGAGTGGCGGTTAATTGGAGAGTATAAATTGAGAAAGGAGAAGGGATGGTGGGCTATCTTGCAAGTAACCAGGAGGCCCCGGCCGTCCCCAAAGGAGTGAGAGACCATGTCCGTAACAGGTAACCGCTTGGAGAAGAGGATTGCTACCCCCTGGACTTGCCACTGGGATTGTTACAGTAAAAGGCGTGGGGCAAATGTCTAGTGGACAAGGAAACAGCAGAGCCTAGCTTAAGGTGGGTTTGCTGTAGGATGAAGACATCAACACGAGCTACATGGGAGGAGTAGAGAGCTTGAGAACATTTCTCAGGGATATTTAGACCTTTAGCGTTGCGAGCAGATTTTAATAATATGGTCGGGCGGAGCGTGGGGGGCCGTACAGCCTAAAGGTGTAGGGGCCATGGGAAGCTACATATGAACTGTGCAGGCTGCGCCAGGGGTGTCCTAAAGGGGGATAGAGGTGGAGGAGGGAGGGGGAAGGGAAAGAAGAAGAAGAAGGGGAAGGGAGGAGCAATAAGGTGAGAGATGCAAAAACAGTAAAAAAAACAACAGCAGAAAACATCAATGAATAGAGCAAATAATGGCAGAAATAGTCGTAGACAACTACCGCATCCTGAGGTCCATGGGGGCATGGCCCAGGACGGTGCAGGGCACACAAACCCTGACATTAAACGGGTAGAACATGTAGGGTCGGGCGTTAGCGGGAACGCCCACAGGTACAACAAGCAGAGAAAAAAACAGTACAGGTGCACTGGCTAATAATTCCTATTGGCTAAGGGGAGAAGCAAGTGTTAAACACAACAATCTAAACAAGGTAACGAAACAGATTGAGCCACCGAAGGCCATAGTCCAAAAACAAGGCTGCCCCAAGTGGCGATGGAGGTGAAGGGAGTACCGTGTGTCTCGGCTACACACCCCAAGGGCAGGGGGGCTCCAGCAGAGACGAGCAGGGCTCTCTGGCACAGGGAAAATAGAAGAGAGTCACGTCTGGAGAGCCGGGTGGAGAACAGCCTGGAATCGCCAGAGCTGGAGAAGCATGTTCAGGAGACACCACCCCTGGAGGCTTGTGAGGACCGGTGCTGGCGACGGGTGGAACCTGTAGCAACAGTCCAGTTCTCACTTGGGGCGGAGGAGGGACCAAAGGGACCTGGGCCCAGGTGTGCCAATCTGTGAGGTCGACTGCAGGGAAATACAAACCCCCATTTGTATTTAATGTCACGCTTACGTAGCTCCCTGATGAGGGGCTTGAGGAGCCGTCGCTGGGTCAGAGTATCCCAGGACAGGTCTTGGAAGATTTGGATGTCATGGTCTTCAAAAAAGACGTCACCAGAGGACCGGACTTTGTGGAGAATAGCTTCCCACTGGGCATGATAGTGGAGCCGGCAGATGACATCACAAGGGCGGTCCACATTGGAGCTGCGCGGGCGAAGGGCCCTATGCGCTCAGTCGAATTCAATACGGTCGTCTGGATGTCCACCCAGCAGCTCGTTGAAGATCTTGGTGAGCACGTCCGTCAGGCTAGAGGCAGGTATGTCTTCCGGGGATGCCTTTGATACGTAGGTTTTTTTGCCGTCCCCTGTTGTCGAGGTCGTCGACTCTCTCCCGCAGTGCCTTAAGCTCGGCGTTCTGATGGAGGACCGAATCCCTCAGGCTGGAGAGGCAGTCAGATGTGGCATCATGCTCATGCTCCAGGGTGGTAACTCTGTCCGCCAAAGCGGATAGGTCAGTGCGGATGTGTTCCACTGTGGTGGTGAGGGAGTCTTGGAGCGTCTTTTCAAGGTCCAAAATATCTTGTTTGGTGGACAGAGATTTCAGGTGAGCGAGGATATCACTGTTGCTCGGTGAGTCAGAGACCGACTGTTGAGTGGAGGCCATAGCGGCTGGGGTGCTGGGGGAGGAGGTATCCGCTTGAGACGAGGAAGAGGCGTCAGGGGAGGTGGAAGTGAGATAGTGGCGTAAGTCCTGCTGAGCCTGAGGAGCGCTCTGTTGCGGCAGATGCCTCTGAGACGCACGCCGTGGTCTGCCCATACGGAGAGAGCCGTCAGACTGGAAGGGCAGGGTAGGGGTGCAAGCTAGCCAACAGGAAGCATAAGTGGGCCACCACCAAGAGCTGTTCCCTACATTACGTTAGAGCTCATGTCCATGGCCGGAGGTCACATCACGGTGGAGAGCAGTGTGGGCGTCAGAACAGGGCCACCAGGAAGATACAGAGTCCAGGCCAGGTAGGGGCACTGTAGCCGAGTAACCGCCACAATCTGCAGAGTTGGCCCTGAGGAATCTAGGGGGGCCCCTGGGGGGACCAGGTCGCTGCCAAGGCACAGGTGGAGGAAGGTCAGCAGGGGAGGCCCCGGAGGAGCGGCAGGGCGGGATTGCAGTCAGTGGGAGGATGGCAGACTCCCAGTGAAGCAGGCAGGAGGAGATGCAGCCCACCAGGGTCCAGGGTGGCTCACCACGCCAGGCAAGAGGCAATGAGGGGCTCACAGGGCTCCTGCAGCCAAAAGCAGTGTAGGGGGCTCGTTGGCCGGCACAGCAGCCCCCTCCGGGTACATTGTAGCCAGTGCAGGTGGTCCGGCCAGGGGAGGTCAGGCCCGCGGCTGTCCAGAGTGGGGGGGTTGCAGCTCCCCGGGATCGTCGGCAGCCCTTCAGTGGTGGAGTGGAGAAGGTGGCGATATGGCAGTACAGGGGGGCGCACTCAGCGACGAGTGCCCCCAGGAGACCCCTCGCACCACGCTGAACGCTCCCTCAGCGGCGTACCTATTTGTAATATAAATTGGAGAATACCGGAGGACATAGAGTTAGTGGGGTTGTACAACCATCTTTAGGGACACCCAGACCCAAATATTTGACACATGGCGCTAACTGGAGAGGACACCTTGGCAGGGTAAGGGGAGACATCAAGGGAGCCAAATAAAAAAGGTTCAACTTACTCCAATTAATTACAGTTCGCTGAATCCTCACCATCTGCATCCTCGCCTCACCATCCACATAATGTGCATTGGTATCTCAACAGTGTTCCCAACAGAAAAAACCTACAATTTGGGGGTTTGATTGGATCATACCTGCCAGGGGTTCAATAGAGATAGAAAAGAGTGAGGGAGACAGTAGATGGCGCTGGCAGGTATCCCATCCCAAATAGTCGCTGAAGGCTAGTGGTTGTTCACTGCATTAATCCTGCCTGATCTGAATGTATAATTTGCGTGATGACTTTATTTAATCTAAGTGCAATCTAAGATGGACTAAGCATATGGCGGATGCGAAGGCAGCTTACACTAAAATTAGCTTGAATTTGAAAAACGTCGCTTTTCTCATTTAAATATTGTGAAACTCCCTTTACCATTTGCGCAGAGCAGGTGGATGGGCAGCAGTGATCTCATATTTCTGTGTGAGTTCAAATGACAGCTTCAAACACAGAAGTTCCCAGATCAAAACATGAAATGTTTTGTAGACTTCAGTATGAACGCTATCTATACCTGAGGTACAGAAGGGTTCTAGTTGAGGCAGGGCAGGGCGATGGAGTGAAGATTTTCAGGGTTATACTGCATTTAAGGATTAATAGAATTTTAAAAACACCCCAGCACCCCAGGAGTACCATCCACTAATACCACATTCACATTACCAGTCTTGAAAAAGCTGGCTTAAACACTTGAATTCATAATTGAAAAACTATTGTGATCCAGTGGCTTTCCCTATTAGCCCCCCACTAGCGGTCTCATGGCTGTCATTCTTCACCACTCAGGGGAGTACACTGCCTACACTGTGTTAAATTACCCCTAATATTCTGCCATAAATTAGAAAAAGAAAAACAAACAACTCATATATACATAAACATTGTGCAATCCATAAATTTTAGAGTAAGTCAGTATAAACAACTTACAAGTGCTTTTTCAAAGACAATATTTTGTAGTCTTTTTTTATATAAATGAAACTGTGTCCTATATTCTAAAAATCATAAAGCTGAGAAAATAGAAAGGGAGCACACACAGAAAGACGAGATCACTGCTGCCCATCCACCTGCTCTGCACTAATGATAAAGGGAGTTTCACAATATTTAAATGAAAAAAATGTAGTTTTTCTAATTTTAATAGATGCAGCAGCAGTGTACGCTGCCTGCGCATCCGCCATACACTTGAGAAAAGAGAATCCGGTTGTAATAAAATTACTCTATTTTTATTTTCTGTGTTTTCAGAATTCACTGCAGATAAATCAATCAATATTACTAATTGTATAATAACAAAGACCTACCTGATTTCTACACAGCAGTACAGTTAACACATTGAGGCCTATTAGTGCAAACAATGGCTAGGCTATAAAAATCATGTGAAAGATGCAAAATAAAGTACAAGAATTTTTTGGACAAATGTATTCTTTAGGTAGAATTAGGTAAAAATAGTTTTTTCAAATATAATAAAATATTATTTAATAAAAAATTTTATTATAGAATAGACTAAAATCCTAAAATCACTCTTACTGTATTTTCTGAGTGTATTTATAGAATGTATAACTGACGGGTGGGGTAATTTGGTTACATTGTAGCATGGGGTGAAAATAGCAGGGAGTTTCCTGAGAAGACAGGTATTTATAAATGTTTGTGAAGGGTTGTATATCCCAGTTTTTGTTACATACTTATAGGTTGATCTATAGTTTGAAATCTAGAAAAAAGATTGTGTCTTAGAAAGCAATACAAAACAACCTGTGATATTTTATGGTATAAAGGTAACCTGTTCTACCAGTTCTTGTCAATTTATAACCTAGAGTTGGTGGCTGTACCATTTTTATTTCTACATGTTATATAGTAAAAAGTGTTTCACAAGTATTTTTTATTTTTATTGTTTATTTCTAGTCAATATTCGAAGAGAGTATGATATAGAATTGTTTTTAGTGTTTTAGATAATGCTACACAACATGGCTTTTTAAGGGCTCCTAATTTTATACACACTTTTCTAATGAAGAGTAACATTATTCTTTGCAAAATGCTTAATTCCCATCATGCTTTATCTTTAAAACCATTTTATTTCTGGACTTTGGAATAACATTTTACTTCCCTATGGCAGCACTAATGAGTATGAAACAGAAAATAGCAGAGTTTATCATTTGCATAATTTATGTAAGATGATGGGGATTTATTTCTTTTAATAAAGTTTTAGAAGGCAACAGAGGGGGTACAGCAGCCTCCATCCTCTGTTTTGCTGTGAGTGCTTTACAATATCTTTAACCTGCCCTCATGATGGGCACTAGCTGCATTCTTCAACGAAGTGACTCTTTCCTACCATTTCTCATAATGTATAGAGCTGCTGGTTTCTTGGACTGCAATATAATCTTTTCATTATTTGTAATAATTTTTGCTACCTTTTATATGTTTTTTCCAAATGTGTGCGCACACACACATAAATATATATATGTGTGTGTGTGTGTATGTGTATGTGTATATCTATCTATCTATCTATCTATCTATCTATCTATCTATCTATGTACTTATTAATTTTTTTTTGGGGGGGGGGGGCATTGTGGACAGTGTGTGATACCCCAGGTATCCTTGTGGACTGTGACTTTAATGTAACTGTGCTTTTAAATTGTTGTTGTGCCCTGTACATGCTTCCAGTGCATGCACACTCTAACTCTGACCCCTGCTACTTCTGATTGGATACCGGATACCCACTGCATGCATAGGGTTCTTGGCTCCTTCTGTTACCTCAGTTAAGTTCATATTGGGAGTACAAATCTGGCTTTGATATAGCAAACTATCCAGAACTGAGCATATGTGTAATGTGACTGTGGCCATAGGATATTACGTTAAGAGTAAAGAAAGAAACTTATTAGAGTAAGATTAGAGTAATATTAGAGTTAAGAAGAAATGCATGCATGCAAGTAATCTGTTGATGAATAAGCCTGTGAACCTAATCTGCCTGCTTCTTCTCCACTTGGGGTTTCTGTACCACCTGTCTCACTTTACGGTGAGCGCAGTTCTTGGGGCAGAAGAAAGAGAGTGCTGGGAACGCCCATGTCACACCATCAATCCATCTGACACACCGGAAGCCACGTCATTACACAGTGTTTTGTTTATCCCTTCCCTACTTTGATTTCTGTGGAGACATCCACACCTACAGTGCTCTGTTTGTTCCAGAATGCTCTGACCAGCCATGCCATGTAACAAAGGTTTTACACCATTATTTGACTGGACCCCAATCAGCTGGAAATCTGCCAAAGCCTCACCAACTCTCAGACTCTGAGACAGAATTGAAAGACCTGGCCTCATCAAAAGGACCAACTTTCTGCCCCCTTTCCCTTGTAGCTGAGCTGAAGGAGCTTCAATCTTCCTTCCATACGGATGTCCAAAACGCATGGATGGAAGATTTATGTTGATGGCTTGGGCTCCCACATCAACCAAGTGGAACTTCCGATCTGAAACACAAAGTGGAAGTAGTGGGGTTTCCACAAACTACAGAGGATGACATTTCCCAACATAGGCTGGCCATACTCTACATTATGCAGCAAATTGTTCCAATCGACCAGCTTTAGTCAAAAGTGGGCTTGTTGAATTGCTGGGGAGTTAAATATAATTATAATTATACTATAATTAGTATAATTGCAATCATTATTACAAGTGAGAGATGATGTTTCCTAGCACAAGTCTAATAGCAGTGTAACAGTAACGTTAGTATCTGTGTGCAACATGCAACAATAAAGTATTTTCCCTGCATGCAATCACTGACATTCATTTTACCTCCCCTGCAATTCAGTTTTGCCCATGACAGTGTAAATCATGAGTGTGTAAGTCATGGCCCAATGTTTCGGATGCCTTCCTTGTCAATCAGCTGATTCAACTATTGCTACACTAGCACTTTCCCCCTTCTCACACCTATTGTACCTCAAAATTTGCCTATTAAATACCCGTTCCTCAATATAAATACTCCCTCAGCTGTCCTGCTCCTAACTCTTCTGCAAAGCATACAACAGTTATATTATAAGGCATTATATATTATATAGAAGCCTAATATGACTATAGACAGGGCAGACAAGAGAAAATGTGGACCCCGGTACAGCAAGTTCCTGGGACCCCCTCATATTCAATAATCACAATTTTTTGCTGTGAATTTTCACACCATTGGGGCAATCAACAATCAAATATAATGTCACTTTTTTAATCTGCAATACTGGTGGTGGTGCTGCTCTTCCGCTCAATCCAAATACAAAACCATGTTTGAGAAGGTACTCTCCAGACTTAAGGTGACCATCCACGGACCATTTTTTACCCTAAACCAGCTATTGTTGTGGGCCTAAAAAAAAAAAAAAAAAAAAGAAAAACCTAATCAAGCTGTGCCCGGCACCTTCTTAAGTTGGTCCAGCATCTCTGTCGTGTACGAAGAGATGCTGTATATGCGTGATGGCATGTTAGTGCATAAGTGGACATTTTACAGAAACATTTTTGTACCCAAGTACAGGTGGCTGATATTCTGCAACTAATTGTATATCTAGTGTTACCACATGTCCAGGATTACTCTGAACGTTCCAGTAATTAAGACCAGTGTCCAGAGTTGTTCTCCTGGACAAGAGTTGTTATCCTTGCATTAGTATGTGACACTTAAACACAGTGCAATTGCTCAAACATTGTTGCAGAAATAATAAACATACATTCATATTTTGTTTTAGTAAAGTATTAAAATATAGATTTTTTTAAATTCTATTCTTACATTCACATTTAGGAGCCGATTAAATTTGGGTTCGCATATAAAAAGATGGTTATGTGCAGGGCCGTAATAGACGGAAAAGGCACATGACCAGCTTTTTCCTGTCTTCGCGGCACATTGAATCAGCCCCACAGACGCATTAATCATATCCAGTCAACTTTACAAGGTAATAATGTATACCTTATTGCATAAGACTAACTGTATTATTATTATTTATTGTATTTATTTTGGCATTCGCTCTTTCTTACATTTTATTTTATACTTGTCCTACAGTATATTAACTAGCTTATGCAGCTCAGTCCTGTTAATGTTACTATTGCTACTAAATCCATTTTTCTCGCCTCCTTTAACACAGGTATATTGACAGTCTCTCTACAGTCGATCTTATCTCTGTTACATTCCACCGCCGGGGTATGCACATTTCCTCGCTCCCGCTGCGGTCTGTATGCAGGGTCTCCATGGCGACACGGCAGGACCGTCCTCCTCCAGCTCAGAGGAGCATCCTGATGTCTCTAGTTCAGGACGTCAATCGGCCTGGAGTCTGGGTGGGAGCTGCTTCCCAATAAGCGCAGCAGCTCTAGTTTAAAGGACTTCTCTCACAGCCGTTATAGTGTCGGTTGCAGCCCCAGCTGTTCCTAGCTACTCTTCCTTGTGGAGCTTCTCTTTTCTAGCTAGTAACTTTGCTCTCTGCTCATTGTTAGCATGTGATTTGGGTTTACCTTGCATCCATATCTGCTGACTACAGTATGTGTGCACTCACAGAGTGCTTCTTTATCTGCTCACTGTTAGCGTGTGCTTTGGGTTTACCTTGCATCCATATCTGCTAACTGTGTGTGTACTCATAGAGTGCATAGTTATCTGCTCATTGTTGGCGTGTGCTTTGGGTATACCTTATATCAATACCTGCTGTCTGTGTGTGCACTCCACTGAGTGCGTATTGCATTTGTTCACTGTTAGCATGTGTTCTGGTAATCCTTTGGTATTTATTCCTGCTGACTGCGTGTGCGCTCATAGAGTACTTATTTAAACAGCTCACTATTAGCGTATTCTTGGGGCATACCTTGTATCTGTGCCTGCTGACTGTGTGCACACACAAGGAATACCCAAGGCACATGCTAACACTAAGCAGATAAATAAGCACTCTATGAGCGAATGCTAAGAAATGAATTTAGAATCTGCAACAATCAATAAGGTGTTGGAGAAAAGATAATCGTGAAAGGAGACAGGGTTTGAATGTGTATCTGTTTAATTAAATTGCTAACTTCAGCTAAATTCATGTAATTTTTATTAAATTGTGCTTCTACACTTCACTGCACTTCATGAAACCTATGACCCAGGAGCATCAGGACATTTTTATTGGTGTACCAATATATTTTGGAGCACCCCATAGGCAAATATTTAATAGGAGGCTCTCAGAGACTCTTAAATATCGTATAACAATTGGCTGTTTGACTCCAATGTTTTCAGTTCACATAATGCAACAACTCATCAATTTATACATTACCATAATCCCAAGTCTCCTCCCTGTGCAGCGTGTTGCGCTTCAGTTCGACCCCCTCTACCATTCACTGAGCCGATATGTGGAAGTGATGATCAAGGAAACCATCACCGCCACTACAGCAGCGCTGTAAACAATAACAAAGGAAGGGGGAAAAGAAGGAGAGAAAGGGTCAAGTTTGGATACCAATGTTAGAAAAATGGTGATCTCCCCAAAAATAGGCTTAGAATTAGGATAATAATAATATTGATGATAATAATAATAATAATAATAATAATAATAATAATAATAAGACCTAGCTATCCTATTCCTTGTCCCACCAAATCGACGCCTGTCCACAGTGCCTACCAGTCGCAAGACCGGGAATATTCGCCCTGAAAACCGGGGTATACCTGTCCCTGCACTACTTCTAGTGCCCATATGAATCTAAAATAGGGAGAATGACAGGAAAAGTAAATATTTTCACCAAACACACAGATACCAAAAATAATAAAAGGTTAGCTATAACAAAAATCAGTATACATAGCTAGGATCTGTATGAGGGTAGATGGATGCAAAGGTCAGTAAAGTAGACATGGAAAATTTAATGTATCATAATAGGTCCAATATGAAGAACTCTCCACCTCCTGGATAAAGAGAGTAGGAAAGTGACACACAGAATATAGAATAAACAAAAAATAATCCAAATGTCTTGCAACTGGTAGGCACTGTGGACAGGTGACAATTTGGTGGGAATAGGATAGTTAAGTTTTATGTTTATGATTTATTATTATTATTATTATTATTATTATTATTATCATCCTTATTCTAAGCCTAGTTTTTAGGAGATCACCATTTTTCAACATTGGTATCCAAACTTGACCCTTTCTCTCCTCCTTTACCCCCTTCCTACCTTTAACCTGAAGTGTCTCACACAATATACTTATCTTAATTAAGATCATAATCCAACTGGTCTATATGATCAGTATCTATTTCTACATTCCCTGTATTAAGCATTGTGATAAAGTGATAAAGACAGTAGTGTTAAGCTGGCCATACACGGGAACGACTTCGTTCCCGTGGATAATCGGCACCGACAAACGGGGTAAATTTTCCCTACGGAAAATCGTACCTTAGTCCTTCTCATTGGTCCATCAATGTCAGGTGGTTTCTGTCTTCAATCTGATTGGAGATGGTCCTCATCCTTTGTCCTGGCCTCATATGCATGTCTTCTGGCCGCATTCTAATTAAACAGCCTGTATGAAAGTTATCTAATATCTATCTGGTTTCATAACATATTTACAATACAACATATTTTACACTAGATGGGCAGGGGGGGGGGGGGTTACCACAATCCCCTGCCTAGGTTGAATCAGACTTTGACAGACCACCCTTTGATAGTACCCACAACTATCACTCATTAACTTTACTCTCTGTATTTATATAAAAAAAATTCTCAGGTTTCAATCCCTTCATTTCGATAATAGTGTACATAGACATATGGGGATGGTTAGACTTGTGAATATTCAACAGGTCTTCATGTGATCTTATCATTACATCGGAGAACCGTCCTATTTAGAAAACATAATCCTTGGTACTTGGGTGTCAACCATGTATATACCTTTCTACATAGATTGTAATAGATATATATCCTTGGGGTAACTATGAGAAGAATTGTAACTTATTACTGCAGTTTCCTTTGATGATGATACCCTTTTCTGAGGTTTCAAGTTAGGGCACACATGTTACTTTTATATGTCTATAGTGCCATATGATTTAACATGCATGTTCCTAGTTAAAAATCCCATTTCCAATTATTCACCAACTTAGGATCAGTGATCTTCTGACCTCTCTCTTAATTATTTCTCCCCAAGTTTATATTATATTGGTCCGTTCTTGTTAATTGAATAGCTGTGTAATCTACTCAAATTGCTTCCCTTGAACCCAATGTCATAGGGCTACTAAAGTTGAGATATATCAATACACTTTCTATTCAATATACACAAATACTAATGCTAGAGGACCTATAAATACTGTTACTACTCTCTAAAGGTTTCCCATCCCTCCGGGTGACCAATTCAGGGCAATCTTATGGATATTGATCTTAAACTTATGTTCTTTTGCCTCTATGGAGCATACAAACATAACCGATATTTAATTTTAGTGGCTTTAACATGTACTACTTCCTCAAGAGTGGCAGATAATCTTAATCTAACAGGAACCCCTTCTTATTCTATGTTCCTATTTAGACTGACACTTTTGTACACAATACTTCTCCATATTCGACATATAGTCCCTGTGAATTCTTCATTGGACAACCCCTCACATCTATCTTTAACAAGAACGGACTATTTCTGTTGATTAGGCATTACACATTACAGATATGTAATCTTATGACTTGGTGAGCACCTCAGCATTATAATTATTCTCCACTAGCTTTTCAGACCCAATCTCCTCTGCCCTTTCACCATACATGGAGTAAAATTGATTATGAGAATCATATTAGGAATAACAATCTTCATGTACATGGAATGATCACAAAATACTCCCTGATTCTGGTTGACACCAAACAAACTCCTGAAGAGTACAGAATCCATCTGTGCGACCTCTTCTTTGTCTTGGACCTCCTCAGGATTGCAGGTTCTTTGTAGTGGGAAGAATGGACATAAATATCTTTCTCATTAACCTTCACTTTGTGGTTCTCGTCAGAGGTACTTGGCCTAGACTTTCTCATCTGTCAATTAAGCAACCAGAATGTAAGAATTTTCGAATCGTTATATATTCACCAGGTTCAATGTTATAACAATTATGCTGTGACTAATCCTCAGCAATCATCCTATTAGCTTTCTTTTGTTATTTAGATTGCTTATTCATTGGTATGGTACAATGGACTGTCACTTCATTATTGCATATAAAATCTTCCTTCTTCCTTCTTTTCAAATAAGATTTCATGTGGAATTTTATACGATCGGGAAGCTCTAGGTATAATTCTTTACAGTATGGAGAGTTGAAGATAACATTTCTAACCAAGCTGAACCAGTTTTAGCTTGTTCTTAAATGGTGTCATTAAATCTTTCTATGGGGGGGTATGAAATTAACTTTTTTTAATCCCCAACAAGTGGCATATGTTCTTAAATACCTAATCTGGAATACTATACCTACACCCAAATTCCTAGACTATGTTTCTTTTCGGTTATATGATATTAAATATAACCAATTCAGCTTCTATACCTTTTTGTGAGCAGGATATGAGGTATCTCCATTGGGGCTTACTTACCAACCTGTTTTTTAAGGCTTTTACCAGATACATTTCAACCTTACCATATCATTCTGGATGATCCTGGTCCACACCAATATGATCTTACCAGTCTGCATAAACCTTCCTTCCCCAAAGGAGACAACCAAAGTGGTTTAATCCTCTCACATTCCAATCAGCCTAATTCTGTGGAAACACAAATCTTAATATTTCATTAGTTCATTTCTATATAATTAGGGTCTTATCGGGGATTGTCCTTCAAAAATGTGTTTCTTCCGTTCCCCTAACAGTATTATCTGTAATATTCAGTTTCTATAGATGTTACTATATTTAATGAAATAACAACACAAAAATTTTCTACAAAATTTCCCTCCAATACATCATATCTTGTTATATCTGTGTCATCTAGTTATTAATATCAGATCTTACAATGTGTGTCTGATTCACTATCTATCACAGTCATGTATATCCCCACTACTAAACTCAGCTTCACCCAGTGTTTCCGTTCTACACTCCCACCCTTTGTGCATCATAAGGCACATACAACAAGACAGCTTCTGAGTTTAGTGGCTTATATCCATTTAACCATGGTATTTTTGGTCTTGATTAGTTCTAATTTCAGTCTAGTGATCTAGGAAACACATTTAGTTTGGCTGACCCTCATAATGCTGATATCAGTTGGTACATGACTTGTTACTGCTCTTCAATGATTGTACT
>JABWIB010002802.1:0-25638 GCA_016617825.1 Platyplectrum ornatum | reverse complement strand
AGTGGAGGATGACAGCATGGACAGTAGCGATGGACAGAGTGGAGGATGACAGCAGGGCAGTAGTGGGGACAGAGTGGAGGATGACAGCAGGGCAGTACCATAGGAGCAGAAGTGCAGACAAATAACGGATGGAGAAGGAACAGGGAATTAATTTACGTATTGATTTTATGATGATGTTATTTCTGTTGGGTACCATGTAGAACATATGGCTACTGGTATGGTAATCCTGCCAACATAGTACTTTAATCTCAATTTTTGAAATGTCTCTTAATATCAAAAGTATTGAACTATGGTGCTGATGTTATGACTGTCACCATGGTGTCTGACACTATTGGGAACATTTTGGAATACGATATATAGGATGGAATGGCGCCCCCTTGTGGTTGATATTGTACTCTCTACTTCTTAAGTCACATATTAGTTCCTTGTTTAAAAAAGAACACTTTACCACTGAGTTTAATTAGCTGTTTTACAAATGCTGTCATTAAAGGCAACTGAGATTTTAAAGATGCAAACTGTAGAAAATGAATTCCAGTATATGTTAACACATTTTCATTGGAGCTGGAAATGGCTTCGAAGGGAAACATTCCGGTCATCATCCAGTGGGATGCTGCTGTTATTGATGGAAATTCCTGCTGACTGAAAGGATGTTTTAAAACGTTTAAAGCAACAGGAGAGAACATGATAAGCTGAGAGAATTGCACAAAGAAATGAGTCTGAGTCTGTATATTACTTCTCTGTACTAGTTATATTTTATCAATTAGGGGTAGGAGAGTCTATGGAAAGTACATGACTGCCACCCCTTTACCAAAAAGACCCACTCCAAATTACTCTTCTCCTCCTTACTCATCATCACATATTAACTTATTACAGAGTTGCCGACTCTCCAGGAATGTCCGGGAGACTCCAGAATTCCGGGCGGGTAAGTCCGGGGAGATTTGCTGACTCTCCTGGGATACTGGGTTTGTGATATCATAAAGATCTCTGTGTCCTATGTACAATTCAGATTTCTGCACCACTCCCATTTCACAAGAGGACAGTGTGGTAATATAAAGTAGGGTCCCATGTGCGTGAGGGGATACTACGGACTGTAGGTTCTTTAGTATTAATCCAGCCTGAATCCTAAACACTTTTCTCTGTCATAATCTATAAATGTTACCGAGTAGAAGGCAGACAGCTGAACAGCTTAGTAAGCCTGGCTACTCCCATAGCCTCATCCAGTGCTTCCTTTCATCATGGAAAATATAGTACTCTGTAGAATGAAGTCATAAACACAATATCCTTAGGTACACAACACTATATCACAGCTACTGGTTTCTGATACGCACACAATGTGTTAAAACGCTGTCATCGCTCTGTGATCAATGCTGTGGTTTTCACGTTTGATATACAGTTTCCTGAACATGTAATGCTACCAAGAAGACTCTGCAGTGCCTCTCCCCGATTTATGAGGGCTTGTAATAACCATTGGAAGAAGGCAAACAGAGAATGATATTATACATAGATATATTATTTCTTTTATATTATTTTCTTTAGCGTGTACATCCTTCAGTATCACATTTGTTTTGTGAAAGATTCTTCTTATGCATATATTACTCTTAAATCCTTGGTGTAGAGAGGGTCTACAACCTCCACCCCATTTATGCCAATCATGCCCGAAGCCCCGCCCCCTGAACAGCACCTGTCTGTATTTACTATGGATAGGCGGGGCTTGGCATAATCAGTACGCACCCATTTTCTGTACTGCCTCATCCCGGGAGACTTGCCCCTAAATTCTGGAGTCTCCTGGGAATTTGGAAGTGTGGGCAACCCTGGCATTAGGCTTAGAAGGAGTGTTCCTGCTTAAGGTGGACATGAGACAATGGCCTAAATTCACTAAGCGGGGAGTTTGCTGGGGAATTGAAAAGTGGGATGTTGCCCATAGCAACCAATCTGATTCGAGGTCACATTCTCCAGTATGTAAAATGTAACTAAGAGCTCGAATCTGATTGGTTCCCAATGGCTGCTTTCGCATTTCGCTCACGGGCAACTGCCGCTAGCAGAAATCAGTTTGATGCAATATTGCATTTTGGTTATTTACACCTCAGACAGCTTCAGACAGCAGGGCAGGTTATATAAGTGTGCTGGTTTAGCCGGTACAGTAGCAACTTTTAACAGACTGTACCAACTAAAAAGGTGCTGCACTGACTGTACAGTGAATGGCAAGCCCCATCCCTTTTGTGGACACTCCCAAGTGTACCAATTTTTTATTCATATATATTGGAATATGGTTAAGTCTAAAGTGGTTTATGGTTACAATGTTCTACAGCCTCAGAAACCCTCACATTCAATTCAACGCCATATAAGTGCCAATGGATTAGATCCTCAAAGGCGTTCAGTCTAAATTCATTTAGGAACCCAAATGAACTAAATAAAAATGTAAATGTAACACAGATCTATTTTACCAGACTCCTCAAATTTAATTAATTAAAAATGTATGGGGACAATAACTACTGGCATACGGCGTACAGTCTCCATATTGCATTGTTAGCTGTGCGTCTCACCTGTTTCGCAGCAGAGTAATATCGCATTTCATTCTAATTAGTGAGAGTACAATGAACCCTCAACAAAGACACCCCCAATAAATCTACTCCTACCAAATGTGAAGTTCATTTGTCAGGAGGTGAATCATACATGAGAGGATAAAGTGCAAGCCATTTATTCTCATTCTTCATGTAGTCACTTCTCTTTCCATCTACCTGGAAACCAATTAGCAAAACTGTCACAGATAAGCAACATATAAAAGCAGTCAACATTCAGTATTATCGCGCTGTGCATAGATATATATGATGGTTATGTTATTTAGGTTACTGTGACTGTTTTATGTTTAATAAAATGCTGGATTCAGTATTGTAATATATATATATTTTTAGAGGAGTACCTGTTACCCACTACGAAACTAGGTTCATTACCACTTTGCAACCTCCAGCACTTCTTCATTCCTTTTTTCAATACTAGCCTACCCTATATGGACGTCTTGTGGATTTAATCTTTAATCCTTAAGCAAATTCATGCATTCAGTGAACCAGAGACTGGAATAACTCTGTTATTTGGTTACCGCACTATCCCGATACCTTTATGTAGAGGGGAGACAGATGTGCTCAGGTCTTGTGTGTCTATAACTTTTGAATATTCTTCCACATGTGTTTTCAACCTTAAAATATTCCTTTCTCCCATGTATCCAGTTTTTCAATATTTCTCCAACAAGTCTCTTCTGCTTTTCAAAATTCACTCCCTCATGTTTCTTCAGCTATCCCCCATTTGTGCCTTCCAACCCCCAATGTATCTATTTTAACAAGCTTATGTGCTATACTTTACTTACCTTTGCTGTCTTCCCTCCTTCCATCTGTTTCTTTCATCCACTATGTTTTTTTATTGTGACTGATGCTGATGGGATCTCAGGTCACTCTAGCATCACACTGTAGGAAGTTGCATGTCTGATGATAGTGTGACCTGTAGTAGGAGTAACTTCATATATTGTTGTATGATTATCAGGCGCACTTCCCTTAAATTAAGACATCAGCAACCTTGTCCACCATACTCCAAAAGCACATGGCAAAGCATAACTTTAGTCTCCTAATACATAGAATATTTATTAACACACACACACACACACACATACATATATACATATATATATATTTGTATATATATGTGTGTGTGTGTGTGTTTTAAATGAGATGTAAGCCACATAGTATAAAAAGATGCAATAAATGTACTTGTGATTTGCTATTAATTAAGTGGTTTGTAATTAAATATTTGAGTTATTCTACAAGGCAGCTTATACTGTAAGATTTGTAGCCAGTTGCTGTAAGAAACTGTATGAGATTCAGCTCCAGGCATGAACAGGTTCCCTGCGGCCCCTATTTGCACCCATTCCAGACAAGTCTGGAGCTGCTTTCCCTTTCACATCCATACATAATTGTCTGGCTTCTTGTGTTCTCACTGGATGATCATAATTATTGTTTTTTACACTCTGGGAACAATAAAAATGTAGATTCCTTATTTAATTAGCTATAGTTACAAAAACAGTTATTTATAAAGCAACCTTCATAAAATAAATGTAGAAGTTGATATAGTTATTTTATCTCTGACTGTCCTACAGAAGGTTTTAGGAAACCTGCATGTGAGGCACATGGGGTACCACCGGATGGGGCAAAGAGGACACTTGAAAAGGGCCCAGACTTCCAAGGGGCTCCATTGTCTGTCCATAGTCCTGGGTGCTCTTTAACAGAGTTCCATACCAGGACTTCCTGTCTCTGTTCTGGAGCCTGTATTTTTTATTCTAATTTCTCTGTTTTTACATACTGGAAGATGTGAGTATGAATCTGATTTGTTGCTATGGGCAGCATCCCCACTTTTCCAATCCCACAGTTTAGTAAATTTAGGGCGAGTTGTTAAGTACCTTTTACCCCAAAATATATTTAGATATGCCAACTTTACCCTGTCTCCACAGCTCTTTTCCCCTCTGTCACCTCAGCTTTTTCCCCCTCTGTCTCCGCAGCTCCTCTCCCCCTCTGTCTCTGCAGCTCCTCTCCCTCTCTATCTCTGCAGCTTCTCACCCCCTTTGTCTCTGCAGCTCCTCTCCCCCTCTATCTCTGCAGCTTCTCACCCCCTTTGTCTCTACAGCTCCTCTCCCCTCTGTCTCTGCAGCTTCTCTCCCCCTCTGTCTCTGCAGCTCCTCTCCCCCTTTGTCTCTGCAGCTCCTCTTCCCCTCTGTCTCTGCAGCTCTTCTCCCTCTCTGTCTCTGCAGCACCTCTCTGTCCTCTGTCTCTGCAGCTCCTCTTCCCCACTGTCTCTGCAGCTCCTCTCCTCCTCTGTCTCCGCAGCTCCTCTCCCCCCTATGTCTCTGCAGCTCATCTACCTCTCTGTCCCTGTAGCTCCTCTCCCCCTCTGTCTCCACAGCTCCTCTCCCCCTCTTTCTCTGCAGCTCCTCTCCCCCTCTTCTTCCACCACTCCTCTTCCCCTCTGTCTCTGCAACTCCTCTCCCAGTCTGTCTCAGCAGCTCCTCTTCCCCTCTTTCTCTGGAGCTCCTCTCTCCCTCTGCCTCCGCAGCTCCTCTCCCCCCTCTGTCACTGCAGCTCCTCTCCACCATCTGTCTCTGCAGCTCCTCTTCTCCTCTTTCTCCGCAGCTCCTCTCCCTCTCTGTCTCCGCAGCTCCTCTCCACCATCTATCTCTGCAGCTCCTCTCCCTCTCTGTCTCCGCAGCTCCTCTCCACCATCTGTCTCCGCAGCTCCTCTCCACTATCTATCTCTGCAGCTCCTCTCCCTCTCTGTCTCCGCAGCTCCTATCACCCTCTGTCTCCGCAGCTCCTCTCCACCATCTGTCTCCGCAGCTCTCTCTTGTATTTAATTTACTTTTACGTTTTCTCTGTCTTTTGTCTTCCCTGTTCCTCTTTCTGTTACTCCATCCCCCATATGCAGTTTAATGACGCTGAAATGGTCTGGTCATGTCACCGTTATTCTGGTTTTGTTGTTGCCTGGGGTAATGGACAGTACAGCAGCTGAAACACAGCCAGGCATGGATATAGATGCATATGCCTGCCCAGCTGTGTCTCAGCAGTGTGACTGTCTATTACCCCCGGGAATGTCATTTACCCCTGTTTCCACTGTACTATAAGTTTGAGAGAGATCAGAATTAGTACCCTCTACATAGTGTTACTGTTCTGAAAGTAAAATAGTTTTAGAATTATTTTTTTTAAACATCCTTGTGACTAATGCAGCAATATACTCTGAATATTCTGTTATATCTGACAACCTGGCATTTTATTTTTTCTTTCATTCCTCCATAGATAGCAGGTATGTTAATGTTCCATTTCACTTGCTATTTCCCTGTATGTCTGCCTGCATAATTATCCACCAGCACCACTCACCATATGCCGAGTGAGTTGCCCACCAGCAGAAATAGCTCCTCATGAGCTTGTCAGCATCAGCAGCCGCATTACCCCTCTTTATGAGTGGCATCAGAAACCAGAATTCATTAACAATACATTTGTATATATTTATATGCCGTGAAACATAAACAATGCTCAAAGTCAATTTCTAGTCAAGGAGTGGACAGTCACAAATAAATCTCTTTAACTCCCTTGTTGGTCTCATAAATCTAACTAAAAGTGCTGCTTCGATTTTGTCAGCTGTCAGAGCTGGGAAATAATACATGCTAAGTATCCAATAAAGTTAGTTTATAATAACTCACAATATTGACTGCAACAGCTCATGATGTACTTACAATACTATAGCTAAAATTGATGTTCAAGTCTGCAAAAAAAAGAGTTCCATCATCATAAAAGTGAGGAGGTGACCATTGCAATACCCCCTCTGATCTGTGAGTCTGAGGCTATACATTGCCTTTCTGAAAAATGGTGATCAGGTGAGCTGATAACAAATACAGGGACCCTCAGGGGGAAGAGGGGTTAAGAAAGACCCTGGCCTAGTCCTGAAAGGGGCCCGACTTGTTGCTGATTTCCCTATTTTAGTGCTGGCTTACAGTTATTGTCTTTCAGTGGGTTGTACAGGTTCCAACAGCAGCAGAATGTCAGGGCAACCAATGTCAGGGTCATTCACAGAAGAGTGCTGCAGAGGAGAGGAGCAGAAGGAAGGTAAGTTAAGTATGTTTAAGCGCATTCAAGAAAATGTTAGGGGTTGGACAGCTAGAAACATGACTCCCCCCTTTACTTAAAAGTCTCCAATGAGTAGGCAGTACAGGTAGTCACCAGGTGGAATTTCAAATGCACGCAACATTGTTCTATGTCCCCTCAAGCAGATCTGGCACGCTTATGCACTTTTGCCCCACTTCAACAGCGGTGCGTGCGGAAGTGGAGCACCGGATATAACGGAGGATCCGGTCCTAAATGTGCAAAATATTAAAATCTCCAGCTGAAACTCATGAAGATAAACTGTGGACCTGATCCTGATGTAATAACAATCAGGCGATGTATCACCTCTAAAATCGCCACTGAACAGAACAGAACTGATTTTCTATACAGTCACACTTCTGTACATGGGGTGCGTCTTCCCGCTGTACTTACGGATTTAGGCCTGATGGGTGGGTGAGGTGTCATTTGAACAGTATGGACTGGACTAAGAACCTGTTTTATAGATATTTTCAGTAGGGAGTGTATTAAGAAAATACTATTTGATGAAGAAACATAAACACTGCACACCTACCGAACAATCCTCTTGCATCAGGCCTTTTCTTCTACATGAACCCGTGAATTTTACTCTATAGTGCACTTCAAACGCATTCAGCTAAATGATGGTCCAGACCCCACTCCTAAACCACCCACTTCACAGAGGCAGCATCTTCTGTACAACTCCAGGCATATAAAGGGCTAATTTCCAAAAAGAGGACAACTAACACCTCTTGACATGAAATGGGTGGTAAAGTACTATGGCTGGTGTGAAACTTTAGAGCGTTTTCTCTGTCTATCATCGGGTCATTGGAATACAGCCATTTTAATTAGAATTGCTGAAGTGTGGTCCATCTGTCAATGGGGATACTGCATACTGCACAGCTTGATCACAGCCCTCATACTGCTAAAACGAGATATTCCTACATCAGAACTGGTAGACCTTACGGTTCCCCATCAGCTACTAAATATTTTTTGGAGTTGGGGGTGTTGCTTGGAAGCATTAGCTGCCAAATTAGCAAACAATGTCTTTCAAAGTGTCATTAAATGTAAAATATATAAGATTATTTTAAGCCTGTCCTCAGCATTTTGTATCATCTCTCATGGTATAAAAAGAATGAATGATCTGGAATGTAATATATGAAACCATATTTCTTACTAATGAATCATTTGTTTTGGGAGCGTGACCGCACCTCAGCATGACTGCTGCAATCTTTTCATTAAGTGGAGATTCCTTTCCCACATTTAGGAGCTGATTCGGAGTTTTAGTTGGACCTAAGGCTCTGAGATATCCGAGGTGCGAGTTTCAGCTGAACCATGGACCTCTGGAGACAATGCAAGGAAAAGGGGATGCCTGCAATCCGATGGTACAAATAACCTTCAAAGCATACGATTTACAGGGTTCATGACTCTCTCTGAATTCTCCCATTATCCCGGGAGAGTCAGCAAATGTCCCGGGACTCAGGCCAAGGCATTGATTTAATGTAAATCCCTGCTTCATCCCCAATCAATACTATGAATGGGTGAGACTTCAGTCACTTCATAATGTCACACCCGCCCATTCACAGCAACTGTAAGGGGTTTACTGTCTAGGTGATGTGACTTTGGGCACACATTTGCATAAATAATACCCACCATCCCACCCCCCCATGCTGCCGATTCCTGGTTTCTCCCGGTAGGGAGGAGCTAAAAGTCAGCAACCCTGCCATTTTATGTAGTGCTAAGATCCTTTAAATCATTAAAAACATTATGTACACAACACAAGTTCCAAAACTTCTATCCAAAGGTTTTTGATTTTTATAAAAAGTAAATTCATTACATCATACAACCCTGTCCTGCATCATGATGAATAAGAAACTGTTCTACTTTAATGCTTTAGCTATAATCATTGTCGCAGATTGATTTATTCTGCTAGAAAGTTCCTTATGCCAACTTGATTTACATTTAACTTACTTTTGACATATCACTGTATAGGAATTGAAGCAGTGTATTAGATCTAACAAAACTGTTGGCAATAAAATAAAAATGTGTTAAAAAAAAGTGCATTAAAAGGATCTAAGACCTTGATGTTAAGGCGAGGGATCCAAGGAATATTGATGAGAGGTTTAAAGGAAGCCTTGAAATTGCCATTCAGTGATGAGAACCATAGGGGGATTCTCAGAGATGTTTGAATTAGAAGAATATGTAAGCAATGAAGACTTAATCATACTGTCTTAGTTAGAGACGCGGTCCCTGTCATGTGACCTGCAAGTTCCTTATTGCTTTCTCCATTTCTACGTCAATGAAATCATATACAGAGTAGGGTGATGACGGTGCTTCGAGATAGTATAATAAAACCAATGAAGTGCAGTCTATGAGACCAAAAATGTATTAACTCAGTTATCGCTGTAAAAAGACCTTGTTCAAAAGTAGTAGAAATTACATGCACTGGATTCTGTCCTCCGTCTGTAAGTCACCATAAAAGGGGGAGTTGACTCCCTTGTCATACCCCTCTCTGGACGCCCTCTCTGGGCTCTGGACACAAGTAGGAGTACGCCAATACAGCATAAGTCTGATGTATTACTTGTTGGTACCTACCATAATAGTGTTCTCTGATGATGATAAATAGGCTGTGCTTACAGACTGTCACCAGGGCCGGTGCTACCATTAGGCCACCTTACGCAAACTGGGCGTAGGTGGTGGCAAATAAAACCTCCTTGCTGCCTCCATTTATATGCTGGGTTATATCATATTCCGTAAATAAAACCAGCCTGGGTGGGACGCCTGCCGCTCCTCTATAGGATGGTGGTACCTCCTTTCCTATGTGAGCCGGATTGGGTGGGGGGCTTGGATGGCTGGGATGGTGGTACTAGGTCTTGACTAGGGTGCCCAGAGACCTAGCACCGGCCCTGGCTGTCACATACGTTTTGGCACACACACACACACACACACACACATATATATATATGTATAAACACTGTCCTATATGTGTGTAGGACAGTGTTTATTTTATGTTCACCTCTGTTGTCTATGTAAGTTAGATCTACTTCCTATTGAACTTTTTGTGCCCTGCCAAGGTCTTTGTAGCTGAAGAGTCATCTTCATTCATTACATTTAAGTCATCAAATCATTGCAGTATTTAATATAGTCCAGTATGAGGATAAAGGACTGCGCTGCACACAATGTTTTTTTAATGTGTCAGAACAACTCAAAATTAAACTTTTCATCCCTCCTCATTTAATTGAAAGTGGCTGCAATTATGAGCTGGAGGCGGAAACGTCCCCTTTCTACTGCGGGATCACTATTTTATTTTTAAGCAGTACAATGTCACCAGAAGTTCTATTACATTCAGTGCACATTGTTGTTGGTGCTTCAGGCTTGTTCAAATACTTCAAGGTCAAGATGACTGCAATTTCATCCATGTCAATGCCATCGGTGTAGAGAATCTCTGAAAGGACAATTCAATTGAACAATTCATTGAAGAATCAAGAATCTAATCTATAATTATTGCATCATTTCTCTTTGTGAAACATGGCCACGTTCATGGGAGAGAGTGTAATATAGTATATACTAATGGTCATACATAGAGGAACTAAATACATATATATATATATATATATATATATATATATATATATATATACCAAAACCTGTTCTTATCAAGGAAATCACCTGTGACCTGCTGGATATCTCCTTGTATTTTGAAATGAGAATGAAATAAATAGTGATGAGCTCGGAGAGCAGGATAACAATCTCCTGGGCTTATAAGATTTCTATAGGTCAGGAAACAATGATTTATTTATTACCATGAACATCCTTTGCAAACTACACTATACATGACAGGAAGCTCTCATCCAACCTCACGAGCCACCGCATGCGTAATACTTTAGATGTCACCCTACCTGTGATCAAACCCATAGTCTATAGAAAATTATTTTACCTTTAAGTGGGTTATTTTTTTATTGATTTAATTTATATATTGCATCTACCAATGTTGACCTTGCGTAGGCCCCACCACCAGCACACCATGTAGAGGAACTACTTGAATTATTGATAAAGGCAATGACCTGGGTCTTCTGCCATTGATTTCTTTTAATATTTGACCTGGGGGATGTACAGGTCAGGTTTAATTATTTTCTGGGCAGGGCTTAAACAAGGCTCAGCATTGCTACATAGGGTACCATGTGCTGTTTTAAGCTGCCCCCACTCTTCTGGGCGCCAGTGCACCCATCGCCTCAGCCCTGAAATGTGTCACTAGAATAATGACAATGTTGTCAATCTTTTGAGGCATTATAAGATCTGTGGTATTGGGCATACAAAACCTGAACGGATGTGCTGTGTCTGGATGCTAAACTAAACAGCAATAAATATTAATTTAAAAAATACATAACAATGTATAAAAAAATATTAATAATTAATATATATATATATATATATATTAATAATTAATATATATATATATATATATTATTAGCAATTAGTCATATAAGATGTATATATTAAAACATTTAAAAATGATCCAAAAGATCCAGAATAAGCAGAGCAGAGACTTACAATAGCATGAAACAAAATTAACCAATTAACCAATAATTAAGTTTAGGTCAGTTATAATGGATTGTCAATGAGACGTTCCCATATCAGTATTATGTTACATTTTAATATTATAAAAGGAGTTTCCATTACCTGACCATGATAATGTATGTAAAATTGGACATTCAGATACAATAAAAGAAACATTTACCTTTTTATGACGTTATGACAAACGTCATAATATTGTAAATGTCTGGGAACAAAATAAATAAATAAATATAATATTATTATTTCTGTTAGTGTAACATCGTAACATTCTTCATGCTTGCCTATAAAAACTCTTTTAAATAGAAGTTTAGCACGGTATCATCTGAAGGGATTAATATATTCTCCTCTCTCTCGTCTATTGTTTGTTAACTGAAGGTCAGGCCTAGGACCAATTAATTCTCTGCAACAATGGGAATAGCTCTGAAGTGTGCATATTTCAATTTATTACAGTAGCCAAACATCCCTTATGTTTTCCCACACCTCTAATGCTCGTAAGGTTAAATGTGAGAAGCAAAATAGCACTGGCCTATTGCCTGAAACCCTTTGTTCACCTGTATTTATTATGGGCAAAAGGAATTTAGTTTTTAATGAACCAGTTTAAAATTGTCCACTTTTGAAGAATTCATTAAGAACAATATTCTACTTAACTTAATATATTTAAACAAAGGCCTCCCCATATCCTCCCAGGAGTCCTGCTTCGGATATCCGCATGTGCTGTGCTCAGAGCCCAGATTGCGGCAGAATCAGGGGTCGGAATCCAGTCCTCTTTATCATATCCAGTTAAGGGGACTAAACTTGTTGTAATTTATTTTTTCAATATATTTTAACCTTCATGGCAAAAATGGGTGGGTCTGGGTGGGATTTGGGAGGAGTTTTAGTGGGGTCAGGGTGGAGTTTGGACAGGATTTATTTTTCTAGTTTGACCCGGGACAATGGTGGGATGTATGCTATATAAAAGTTCTAAAATATATCATAATATGTCATGTGTTATTCAGTGGCCTATAATTAGTCAGATACAACTATGTTTGCTTCGTTTCATATGAATATAAATCCAAACCTGACTCACTCTTATAAATTCTCTTATGTATGTTATATTATTAATAGTATTGTTATTAGTCAGTCACTGAACAATGCAGAGTTGTACAGAGAATATTTGTCACATACATAACTTCTCGTCCTATTTACAGTCTATGTTCCTCAAGGACTAAGCATACAAAGCAATGGCGCTTCCACTGTGTTCTGCACCCATTCCCATTACCTTATACAGGCTTTGTAAATGTCACATTTTACTAACACAGATTAGCTGTTATGGTGACGCGCTTGTTAAAATCCAAGGACCTTTCTACCAGTCAACAGATGTTTAATTCCTGACTAATTCCCTGCTTAATATCTATTATGTGAACAGACTTATTTCAGTTTGTACATAGTAACAATGATTTGTCATTTTGTCTATCACAAATGAAGAGTCGTAGTTAACTATTGCAAACAATCAGAATTTCTCTTTAACTTGATAGAATTTAGTGGAGGAAAAGAACCAAAGTTGTCTACCTTTGGTTTCTCCCAAACGAAAGACATCAGAATGGGGGAGGATGATTTATGCAAATCGCGTCCTAATCCCCGACCCCAAATGGCAAATCTTCAGTAGGTTTACGATGGATAGGTCATGAAACCCCATTCATTCATCGTAATGATCAGGGTTGAGGCACTGATTTACAGCCTCAGCCCATGTCCGGGGTGATTTGCAGACTACCAGGAGAAGTGCCCAATCTCCTGGAATGTAACCCTAAACTGAACCCTTTAGAAAGTGTGGCTAATAATTACTATAAATTATTATCTTGGTTAAGTAATAAACTGCTGGAGGTTACATAGTACCTCCAATCAGTCCCAATTTAGGGCATGGCCCCTTGGTGTTGACCGCAAAGTTCCTATCCCTGAATATCAAGGTCAAGTCATAAACCTCTCATCAATATTCCTTAACTCTCCGTCTTCCTCTCAAGGTCATGGATCTTTTTCAGATGCATATTCTGGGTACATTTTTATTTTATAGACAGCGGTACTCTGCAAACCTTATGATCCTAATTGAAAAACCTTTAACAAGCAACTCTATTTCCTACCGATAATAAGACCTACCCCGAAAATAAGCACTACCCTGAGAATAAGCCCTAGTGAATTTTCCCAGGACTGGGGGGCATGATGGGGATAAAAGCAGGACTGTTTATATAAATCTCTCTCAATGCTAATTTAAATAAGACCTACCCCAAAAATAATGGTGTTTTTTTGGACAAAAAAAAAATAAGACAGTGTCTTATTATTGGGGAAACACGGTATGCTATGCAGCATGTATAATGCAGTGATTTACTTTCCCTTCCCTTCTATTGAATAAATAACACATTCGACACTGACAGCTATATCATTGCAAAAATTATACTGCTCTTGACTGCTCTCTCCTCTGCTCTGTCCACACTCTCTCCTCTGCTCTGTCCACGCTCTCTCCTCTGCTCTGTCCACGCTCTCTCCTCTGCTCTGTCCACCCTCTCTCCTCTGCTCTGTCCACGCTCTCTCCTCTGCTCTGTCCACNCTCTCTCCTCTGCTCTGTCCACGCTCTCTCCTCTGCTCTGTCCACGCTCTCTCCTCTGCTCTGTCCACGCTCTCTCCTCTGCTCTGTCCACGCTCTCTCCTATACTCTGTCCACGCTCTCTCCTCTGCTCTGTCCATGCTCTCTCCTCCACTCTCTCCACACTCTTTTTCCATGATGTATGTCAACCCTGTCATTACATTAACAGCTGATATGAATAGAACTATGACACACATCATCATTGTAATATCATCATATGCTATTAAATAACCATGTCATCCTAATCCTGTGTGTAGGAAAGATCACTCTCCTCTCGCAAGCAAGTGATTTCTACCACCAGGCCTAAATTTACTGAGCAGGGAGATTGAAAATTAGGGATGTTGCCCATAGCAACCAACCAGATTTGAGTTCACATTCTCCCGTTTGTAAAATGAAACTGACAGCTTGAATCAGATTGGTTGCTATGGGCAATATCCCCACTTTCCAGTCTCACTGCAACCTCACCGCTTAGTAAATATACCCCTTAGTCTGAGTACAATCAAACTCCCTAGAGTGTAGGATAATATAAAGCAAAGCGTAGCAATATGACTTTGTGCGCTCCCCACATGTGTGACAGTACGGAAGCTTGAGGGTTACACGCACCTTTAATGATAATAGAAAACCAGTATCCGCTTCCCACAGCGCTACACACTTCAGTTTGTCAAACTGATAAACAATTAATTAGTTCTCGCCACAAAGCGTAAACAATCCAGAGTGTCCCGATACTAAGATAATTAATGTTCACGGCAAAAAAAAACCCATCAACAATTCGATAAAGTCCAGTTGTAAGAGAAACAAAGTTAGTAACGCTTAATAAGCAGTTCCGCAAGTGACCAATTAATTATCACACAGAGAGGAAGTCATTGATCTCCCTTGTGTAATACTATCATCAAAGGGATAAAGATAAGGGGGCTGAGCCAGAGCTTGGGATTAAGGGCAAAACAGGTGCAAGTGTAAGTGTAGACCTGGGCAAAACCACACATTCAACTGCAGCATCAATACACTTTGAAAACAGAATTAGAGTTGAGAGGTGAAGTTTCCTAGCTCAACTCTAATTTACAGACTAGACATAATGCTACAGTTTGTGAGATCTTTGTGCAAAAACAAAATCCTAAATTTACTTAGGAGGGACTTTACATACTGGAGAACATGCCTCCCAACTTGTCCCCAGATGAGAGCGGGATAAAGGGTATACTAAATCTCAAACAAAGAATAAACTAAGCTCAGTATAGTTTTAAATACACACTTGGTCAGTCTAGCTGTCCTGTGGCTATTATGTACCATTACTTTGTATGTTTCTATATGGCTACACCATAAAGCATGATTCCATATAATAGCTATGCTGACTTAAAAACTTTATCTATTCACATCAACAATAGGGTTTGGGGTTTTTTTGCTATACAATTTTAAACAATCATTTAAAATAAGACTGGGTAGTAACACACAGACTGGGTAAGTTAAAGGGCCCTACTTACAATCTACACTGTAGGACATTGCGGGTTAATACATAAGGTGTAGGTGCTATTTATTACACAGGGGCAGTCAGGTCGCACAGTACTAGGGCTCAGTGTTAAGGGGATACACTATAAGATAAATTGTCCAATCGGAAAATTGGATGAAAATGGAAAGATTTTTTTAAAAGGAATTAGAAGCCACCATACACTATACAATAATTGGTAAAAAAAAATATTTTTCAAAAAAATCGTTTGGTTTATGCTTATAAACAATTTACGATTGTGCAGACCTAAAACTAAAAAAATAATTTGACGCGGTTTTTGAACGATATCGGCCGATCGTTTGAAAAAATTGTTCAATTGGAGCGATTTATCTTATAGTGTATCCCCAGCTTAGGATTTACCTCACATCTACTCCAAAGAAGGTGGAGCGCTACAATTACGCTTTTGGCCAGCAATAAAATATGCCCTGTAAGTGATGAATATGTTGGAAAATGAAGTATGGGAATATGTAGAAGAGAGATGTCAGGTCAGGTAATGTCAATGTAATACATTGGAGTCTTCACTAAAGATCTCTCTCCTGATTTTGGGAAAAGAAATATTAATCCATGCGCCTTTTACGTCACGAGAATAAAACCTATGGGACTTTTACAATTGTATTCAGAATCGTGCAAGATGTACGTGGCCCTGTGTGTGCCATAGCCTTCCTGTATAAAATGCATTGTTATGCACAAATGAAACGCAGCGCTGTCAGTAAAGGTAAGTAATGCTGCAAGACAATGACGGAAAAATGCCACCTTCTAACAAATGGCTGATTGAGTCCCAGAGACCCATTGTCTGCTCCAAAAATGCCATCTCTTCTAATGGGCACGCAGTACAAATCTATTTAGATAATGCTGCTAAGTCTTCCATCGGGGGCTGCTAGTTAATATCATTGAAACATTCATCTGTGAGTAATTGACAGCAAACTCAATGTTCTCCAGTAAATAAGGAAAATATCATCCGGCTTATTAATGATGATGGTGCATGTGTTCCCTACAGCTGAATATTCTGCTCAAAGTAATTGCCAAGGAGAGCAAATTAATAGCCAATAGATTGGAGTTGAGTGATGAGTTCCAATCTACTGACGCTTATAAAATAATGCTGGGCTTTGAAGATGGGATCCGCGACTGTTGCCTCAGCGAAGGTTTCATGAATCATGAAAAATGGACTAGGGCATGAATATTAATTAGTGGTGATGCACGCCAAGGATTTAATTTCTATCTGACGCATGCCAAGTCCTACATTTTTTATCATGTTTACTGTCCATTGTTAAAATAGTCAGAGGTTTTTTTTTAAAAGTACATTACAATATGTAGGAGTAACTAATCGCTTGCCTTATGAGGCTTTTAAATATGCAGAGCTTAACAAACATAATATACTTGTGGACGGTGTATTAAGTAGGAAATATCAGGCGGAGGAAACGTTTGAACCATATACCTATGAACGGATATTACCGCATTTTAAAATATATGGAGGAAAACAAAATTTGTTACATTTGACTGGATCCAGACTTTTGAATTGAACCTACAAGTGTAAAGTTACGAGTGGGCAAAACCATGTTGAATTTCAGGGGAGGTACATTTCTTTAGATGCAAAAGTATTATTTTTGAGAGATGATGTTTCCAGCCCAGTGTAACAGTAACGCTGGTCAGGATCTGTGTGGAAAAAATTCTCCCTGCAAGCAAACACTAACATTCATTTTAACCCCCCCCCCCCCTGCAATTCAGCATGGTTGTGCCTACTTGTAACTTCAGGCTCATAAGTTCAATGCTATGTAAGTCTGGATACAGGCCGTTGTTCCTAATATTCTCTTCTCATAAAAATGAGCAAATTGCTGCAATCGCAACATGGAAAGGGGTGGGGCTTAGCAGGACCAGGGTGTGACGGGGCGGGGTTTATATGTCCCGGTCACGGCTCCCCAAAGGCTGGGAGTTATGCAATTGGCTAGCTTTCACTTTTTTATTACATACTAGAGAATGTCAGCTAGAATCTGACTGGTTGCTATGGGCAACATCCCCACTTTTCCTTTCCTGCGGCTTAGTAAATCTTTTTGTAACTGCCACGTGTCCCAGTCTCCAATACTGGCATTTATTTTATCTCCATCTGTGAATTATATGTATAATATACAATGCACGGTGCTAGTAAAGTATGAGTTAATGTTTACTTAAATGCAAATAACATATTCTATTGAACTATCTCTGTTATGGCCATTGGATTTCATTAAGGTCAATGCAGAGAACACATGATTTGCTTACCCCAGCAGTGAGGTGTCCCTGGAAATGATATTAAAATGATGGAAAGTATGCGTATTGATTTTGAAATATTATTTCAAGCTTCCAGATCCTGGAGAAAGTCTGTAATTCAGCATCCCCTGAAATGTTTATATGTGTGTATAACTTCACATAAACGATATGTACAGATATTTCAGGGCGGTAGATCGGGCCCCAACACACACACACAAGAGGGCCCCTACAAAATAAAAATGACAGCTATGATCAGCCGGCTCTATACTATACAGTGTGGCGTGCAATAGAAAGGGTGTCACTGATTGATAACCATGATGCCTATGAACAGGGATACTATGTCGGAGGGAGTTCCTGGAGGGAGGGCCTCCAGCATAGTATCGCTGCTGTTCATAGGTGGATCACGGATGTCAGTCCTTATCCACCCTATTACAGAGCGGCTGTCGCTACACAGTGGGTGTAGGGGTTGCAATAGGATGGATGTCCCTCATGAACAACAGGGACCCTCACAGATTTAGTTTTCTGAGGGGAGAAATGTTTCAAACACTTTTTACAGATCTGATAAAACTGTAACTACATAATTAACAAATAATTTAGTTCTGTGTTTTGTTCATATAGGACATTAATATTGCCAGGGTTTGTGCTATGCATAAGTGCAAATAAACTTGTAGATATCTTTTTAGTTTAGTTTTCTTGCAATCAAAGATTGTACAGTACATTTGATCATCAGAGTTCACAATCCGAATCAAATAACACCAGGATCGGAATCTACCGGCAATGCACTCATAGACTACCGGCAATGCACTCATTGGGGTATATTTACTAAGCAGGGAGATTGCAGTGAAATTCGATTTTGGGGAAGTTGCCCATGGCAACCAATCAGATTTGAGTTCTCCAGAGTGTAAAATGAAACTGAGAGCTCAAATCTGATTGGTTGCCATGGGCAACTTCCCCAAATTCGAATTTCACTGCAATCTCCCTGCTTAGTAAATATACCCCATAGACTACCGGCAATGCACTCATAGACTACCGGCAATGCACTCATAGACTACCGGCAATGCACTCATAGACTACCAGCAATGCACTCATAGACTACCGGCAATGCACTCATAGACTACTGGCAATGCACTCATAGACTTCCGGCAATGCAGTCATATACTACTGGCAATACACTCATGGACAACTGGCAATGTACTCATAGACTATTGGCAATGCACTGATAGATTACCGGCAATGCACGCATAGACTACTGGCAATCCACTCATAGACTTCCGGCAATGCAGTCATAAACTACCGGCTATGCACTCATAGACTACTGGCAATGCATTGATAGACTACCGGCTATGCACTCATAGACTACCGGCATTGTGTGCGTGGTGCTGGCTTAAGCTGCAAGACTCTACAACTTTGAGTTCTGTGGGTGCTGGGTTATCACAGCCAGCTCCTTACCAGGGAGCAAGTTCGACGCGGGAGTAGGCACGGGGCCTGAGGAGCCTTGGGCGGCCACCTATACTGCCTATGACTTGGGCAGCTTCTGCTTTCACATCATTATTGTTCACTTATCCCCCCCACATATATATCTACAAATCAGTGACTTAAGAGACTGTTTCCCAGAATAAGGTATAGCATACAATAGTTTAGATCCCCTATTATTATTATTATTTTTATTATTGTTGTTGTTATTATAATTATTATTATTATTAATAATAATAAAAATAATAAGAGGAAGTTCCGGCATGTCATTTTTTAAAATAATGGTAAAACTTTAATATCTTCAATGGAACTTCAGATTTCTATGATCTGTTTATAATGCTTATCTGACTAAGGGGTAGAGAGCCCCTACTCAGCCCAGACCAGTCCCCCACTGCTGGTACTGGAAGGCCAGTCTCTTCTCTGGGTCCCAAAGCAGTAACACCCCCTACTTCCACAATAGTTTTTCCACCAAGACAAATAAGTTATACCAAAATCACATTTTCCCCTGAAAAAACACGTCAAATACAACACAGAAAGCAGAGGTACATGTAGAACCATTTAGATAACAGCTATGTGATCCCTCCATCCATATGCCACAGACGTAGCCTTCCTTTAGTATTCATAGAGAGCATGCTATTAGTTTAATTGAAAACATTGGGAGTAATTTATATACATTTACATATAGAATTATGTACACAATGGGAACAACTGCTAAGTATATTAATAAATCTATGCCACAAAGCAAATTGTTCTTCTGCACCAATTGCACTTTAAGGCAGCTTCAGACAAATGAATCGCAATCACCGCTGCATAAATCTCCCCATCTGCATCAGAACACACCATGGATATTTAATAAGGTGTCGTATCATTACCATGTTTATGAAACATTGTCTTTATCATGTCAGACGTGCTTATTTCTGCTTTTATTTGTGTCTTTGATGTAAGCGTGCATGTTGTGATTGAGCGGCTTAGGCTCCAGTTTAGTGATTTTCTTTCTCTTTCATGTTTGTTTTCCCTCGTATGGATCTACTACAGTGCTTTTGTTCAGGGATTACAAAGTATCCTGTATTGATTAAAGAATGCTGTAAATAAGAAAAACACATTTATACGCATTTTTTTAATAAATGCATACTCTTTTTTTCTGCGGAAATGACGCGCTTGATACTAAATTACAAGCAGTACAAAATACAGAATTACTATAATATAATAAATTAACAGGTTTTAATATTGTGTCATCAGGTTACGCAGCGCTTTGCAATTTTAACAATCATTAAGTCATAACTGGGTGGTAACGGACAGAATGAATGGGGAAGGGTCCCTGGGTGAGTAACTTGGTAAGCTTGTCTGAACAGAAGAGTTTCAAGAGTAGAGGATAGTGTTAACAGAGGAAGTGCAGCCCGGGAGAAGTCCTGTAACCGGGAATTACAGAATTTGTTTAGTGTAGCAGAGAGTAGCAATTTCGACATAGCTATTTATAGTTTATTCAGGATCTTCATCGCTTTAGCGCTATTGGGGACCAACACTAGCACAAAACAAACAAAAGAAGAAGTGGGTTCCCCAGCAGGAAACTGTTTCCTAAATAGCAGCTCTTACCTGAGGATACAGGCTTCTCCTTCCCATGGTTGACTATAGAAGGGGTATCAGCAGCATGGGTCCATAGTGCTACCTGACAAAGTAAAGTAACGCAGCTGGACATTTTTTTCAGTTTATTTTTTTCTTTTAATAATTACCTAAAATTAAAAGAACTGGTTGCAGGGTTCAAAGTTTAAGTGTCCACCATCTTTTTACAGTAGATGCGTATTTCCCATCACCACTAGGGGGGTAAACTTGTTGAGGGGATGGACATCTAGTTCAGTGACAGAACATGCAAGGAGATCCCTGTATCTGGCTCATCCTTCTGAGAGGCTTGCCATGCCTCTAATAGTCCTCGGGCAGCTGCCTGTATATAGACTCCTAGGTCTGATCTCCATAATAAAGATTCTGTATTGTGCCTCAAAAAGTGTCATGTGTGTCTGGTTACAAAAGAGGGGAAGGGATAGAGTAACCCCTAAGTAATGGCTTGGATGGGACACAATAATACCAAGAGGTAGACTTACTAAATAACGATTTTGCCAAATTGCTGTTTACTATCGATTTTTCTGTCAATTTGGGCTTTATGGGCTTGGCTAAGGCCCATATCGCTATCAAATTGCTGAATAATTTTTCTCCACCAAATCTCCATGTACAAATTGCCAGGCCAATTGCGAACATGACTGACATAGACCTTTATGTGTCGATTTAGCAAATCAAGTGAAAATGCCAAAATGAAAAGAGGTGCCTTCCAATGTAGATTTGACCCAAATCACTATGCATCCATAGATGCGACAAACTCAAACTGTACTTCAGGATAACATCAAATCTTGTGTTGCTCCTATACAAGACGTAACACTAGCAATGTGGCACCGTATCGGAAATAACATTCCGCAACACCCCAATGAGAGAGCCGTTGCACCCCGTTGCACATATTTTGGCAACCACCTTTAAAACACAAATTTCTCCCTGCTTTCAACTCCCAGAATCGCAATGGTTGGAATCAGGAAGTGTTTAGGGGGCAGAGATTTGACAATTTCACAGTTTTGAAACCAGTCACCATGATTTTCATACAAGTCACTGCAAGACAACGCCATCTTGTGGCGTGCTGGTACCAAGCCGCTTGAGCTAGTCACCCAAAATCGCCATTGATCAAAGGCGGTTTGAAATCGCCATTTGAGCATAGTAAATGCTCAAAAATCGCCATTTGAGATGGTAAAAACTCACTGCGAATCCCAGGAAAAATCGCTGCTTAACATATCTACCCCCAGTTGTTCACCATGGTGTTTGATATGTGGATGAATCATAAGGTAGACACGAGCAGGGAAGGTAAAATCATATTTTTTCAGCACTGACATTACAGTATGTGTAGAGGGTTTTATCATAATCACAGGAGAGTAGCTTCTGTTCTGTATAACAATGAATGGCTACTTAAGTGTCAATGAGATTTATTGCCTGTAATATAGAAACACAGAGCAGCAATGCTCTTGACCTGCCCTCCTGTTCTTCCTTGCAGTTGAATATCCTCAACGGAACCAAAATTGATAACTTCAGATTCCATTTTTTTACTTTTGACGAAAAACTCTACCAGTAGCTTGTGTATACTGCTGTAAAGCATTACATTGTGAAATAGCATTTTGTGAAACGTACAATAAGAACATTCTGGAATTATCAGGACAAAATTATACATATTTTCCAGATAACAAAGAATTGAAATTAAATACATTACGCAATTTACATAGGGATCACAGAATAGAGTGTGTATGCGTACATTAGCTGAACCTATCGAATATAATGAAAAAAATGTTCCTATGTTAATGCTTTAGGAACAAGGGGACTATATAGAACTGAAGTCGGACCTTTTCTTATTAAATACGATGGCATGGTGGAACATAGCTGGAAGAAGGAGCACTTACCCTCTGTGGGAGAACAAGGTATGGTACGACTACAATAGAGATCTGCCTTTAATCCAGGGTTGCCGACTACTGGATCCTGGATTTTGGACATTTCTCCAACTATCCTGGGAGAGTCGGCAAATCTCCTGGGACCTGGGTTGAAGGCAGTGATTCAATGTAAATCAATCATCATTGACCCCGATGGTCATTATGGGTGCAGGACTTGAGGATAGGGATCAGGGCCGGAAGGGAGAAACCATATGTTGGCAACCCTGCTTAATGCATACGTATGGAAGTTAGGTTGCAAAGGGTATTAATCTTCAGTTCATGTTCTTCATGTTCTTTATTCATGGCCGGATTATCCACAGGGTGATCGGTTCAGTTGACCATGACCACTACACTCAAAGGGGCTTTAGAAGTGCTTTAAGATCTATTATATATTACCCACTCCTCATAACAATTATTAAAGTTAAATGTTATGTGATTACAATATGTTAATATGTCTTTAAAATAAGATATTAATTATCAAGTAATACGTGATACTAATCTCAGTTTGTTGAAATGTATTTGCTGAAGCACATTGCTCACTCTTCCTGTAATGTAAAGCAAAGCCCTGGGAAGTTTACAGTCTGGAACGGAGCCAGAGTTGAGTTTAATTGTGAAGCTGACCCATCTGTCTCCGACATATATGTTAATGGGATAGATCTTAGTAATTCAACCATTCCACTGTTAACACATCTTCATGTCGCTCCAATTCTTCCTAGGTACATATGGTTTTAACATTTGTGTGAAGTTAACCATATTCCGATCCAGCAAGCAGGAGCGGCTACAATGTATGTGTGAACGAATAAATTAGCCTGAAATGAAAAAAAAAAACATTTGTATAGTTTAAGGAAAAATATAGATCTTTATTTTATTATGTGTTGAATGTGGGGAATGTGGGTCGGTAGTCACCAATTTGACATCTTGTCAGGTGGGTAATAGGTATGTGGGATCTCCATAATACTTACACCCTGTTCACCCTATTGCTGTGTCACTTACCATTCAATGTCTAAATACCTGTTCACACTACTTGCTCCTATAAGTATAAACCTGTTTTTTCCCCACTTTAATCCCCAAACCTGAGTTGGTCCATTCACATTGCCAGGGACCCAGGTCGGACCAGGGAATAACACTGCTTGGACCCGGGACTAACTTTATTCCCGCGTCAACAGATGGACTGTTCACACTGTGCTATGATCCTATGATGCAGTGTGATCAGGGTATTATACTCCCTCCCAGCTGTGGCCCTTCTAGACATTGTACCCATGCCGAAGTTTTACTTTGTAATATACCTACTTTGTAATATACCTCATATAGGTTGTTTTCATTTCTATTTATTTAAAACATTTTTTTTAATACATTTCTAAATAAGGGTGGGCTGTGTGCAATCCTAAGGTGCTACCTCTGGATACTTAATGTTTTAAAATAATTTATGTCGTAAAAAATGTGGAAATATAACATGTAACATGCTGAAAATGTATATCCTAATGCAGTGGTCGTAGAATGTCAGCTCCCTTGACCTGTGACGGGCACGGATGTTTTGACATAAACTGTCCTTTATTACTTGTGTTAATGTGGGTGGGGTGGAGGGTGTGGTTTATGCAAACTATGGCTGAAGCCCGTCCCCTGCAACATAAACCATACTGTTACTATGGATGAACAATATCATCCAGTCCCACTCATTCATAATTACGATCAGGACTGGGGCCGTGTTTAACAATAAGTCACTGCCTCAGCCCAGGTTCTGGGAGACATGCCTAAAATTCAGGTGTCTCCTGGAGATTGTGGGAGAGTCGGCTCTTCTGCTTAACACTGACTATGTCACGTTGCCCCTTCCCTCAATCATCGTTTGTTGGGTTGTGAATTGCTTGTGGCAGCACACTCAGAGGTACGTTACGTCTGCCTGTGAGTGCTTACCTCCGGATCAGCCCCAAGGTATAATAGACTGCATATGACATATGCTAAATCAGATATAGCCCCTGAGTATCTATTAGGGACTCTGAGACTTTAGCATAGGTGTTGAATTATAGAAAGAATAACAAAAATAGATACACAAGCCCACCTGGTCAGAACCAGGCCTGGTGACAGGGGGTACAATGACAGCTTTAGGGGGACGCCTTTACTAGTATTACCACCTACGTTTCCTATTTTTGGGGGGATCCTAAAAATCTTAGGATCCCCCTGGTCAGTTCTGGTCAGAACTAAACTTCAGAACTAAACTTCTACTGACCCAGAGCAATATATACAGAGATCTGCAGGCACATATGTTACCAGTAGAAGAAAAGTCAGGCTAGGTCCCCGAGAAGACATCCTGATGATGATGACTACCGTGTTCCCCGATAATAAGACACTGTCTTATTTTTTTTTTTCCAGGACAAAAAAACACCCTAGGGCTTATTTTCAGGGTAAGGCTTATTTTATTGACCTGCTATTAATCCAATCATGGCCCCCAAGTGCTGCTGACATTATGACACCTCATTGTTCCCCCAAGTTCTGCTGACATTATGGGGCCGATTCAATCCCCTTCGCGCGAATTTTTTCTGCCTTATGCTGTTTTTTCGTTCGCGGCTCATTGAGGTGCGTACAAAAAGCTTTCAGTCCCGTAATAGACTGGAAAAAGCACTTCGCGCTTTTTCCCGTCTTCGCGAGGGATTTAATCGGCCCCAATGACACCTCATTGTGATTTAGAAAGGGCTTAATTTAGGGGGATGGCTTATTTTAGACAGTTTACTGTAAAATAGGATAGGGCTTATTATCAGGGTAGGTCCTATTATAGGGGAAACACGGTATATTGGTTTGTATACTTGCAGTGCAATCCTTTCATGTAGTGTGCGCTGCTAAAACATTGAGTTCTGAGAAACCATCTGTACACAACACATTACAGTGTAACACCCGCATAGTTCAGGTTCAGAATAAGGAATGGAGTTGTGAATGAGAAGCAGCAATACAAATTTATTGTACATAAGATTATCACAAACAAAGAATTCACAGTCTATGACGGGTAAGTAGACAATCAATATATCGCCCTCCCCCAATAAGTCAATTTAGTTAGAGTTCACTCTGAAATTTAAACAACTATCT
>JABWIB010002801.1:21490-47590 GCA_016617825.1 Platyplectrum ornatum | reverse complement strand
CTATATTATTTTTGTATACATTGATTGTGGGAGGACTATTAGGTGAGAGGTCCTTTTGTTAGATATTTGGTGCATCCTTCAGAGAAGACTGAAGTGTCTTTATAGTTTTTTCTTTATTTTGCCACTGATCTTGTCACAGTATTTTTTCCTTAACTTCACNGCACAAATCTGCTTCCATAAGGGCTACTAAACCACCATCTGCCAGTTCGTATGAATATTACCACCTACAGTGCGGGGATTAGCCATGTGTAAGTGACAGACCTGCCCCTTGTACGTAAAATAAAAGTACAGGACAATGTTCTGTTAATTTTTCAATCGTAACATCTGCCTAACTTATATCACCTCATTCATTTGTCAGGATCCTGTCCATTGATATTTCTGTCATTTTCTATAAGGAAGTTAAATATAGACTTTCACTCATTTACATTTTAGTGTACGACCTATAAAAAGAGTAAGGGTCATATTAAATGATACAAACCATTTAGCTCTTAATTGCCAAACGTTGCCACTATACACCCATTAGGCTATATGGAAAAATTAATCATACCTGCCAAATAATATACTTTGTAGCAAATTCACATGGGTATGTTTTTCTACCACTGTAGGATTTGTTCCTTTTGGCAGAATTCCCAGCCTAAGTAAATGAGCAAACTTAAAAGAGCTTATATTGTGTAACCACTATATTTAGTATCTATAACTATTGCCTTTTTAATTACTGCGTGTGCGTATATGCATGTATGTGCATCTTTGTACCTGACTGTCACCTTAATCAAGATGATCTCGGATTAGTTATGATTTTTAAAACTTCCATATAACTGTCAAACTGTCACTTTGGGCTGCTGTATTTGGTTTTATAGGTTCTTATTTTCTATTTAGTTTTATATTCTTTTCAGCTATTATGTTTCAAATAGAAGGTAAATATATACTGTTCTGTAAATATGTAAAATGTATCAAATATCCATATAAATATAACTGCAATTTAGAAGATTTTTGGGTTAATGTTTCATCAAACAGGGTTAAAAAGTAGGTAAAATCAAATATATTGTAGCAGTATTTAATATAATTTTAACATTCCAATTTTCTATAAATTGTCTAACATCCACCTCTCTCAGTTGTCAAAATGTTGTCAATGTGGGCTGACCGATAAAAAGAAAAGAACAAAAGGAAGAAAAAGAAAGAGAAAAAGAAAGAAATAAGGAATGAAGACAGAAAAAAAAAGTTTGATTGACTTTCTGTCTGATCTTGTTCATGACGACCAGGGCAGCTTTGTGCCAAGTCAAGAGGCCCGGGACAACACTACCAAGGCCATTGCCTTGATCCACCATGTTTCAGACTGTGGCTGTCAGAGAATGCCATTGACAGAATTGACTAGGTTTCCCCTACACATGCTTCCCTGGCTATTCTCCTTTCCATCTTGATCTTCTTAGTGAATTTAGGCCCAGGTCTTTACATCTGAGACATAAAGACATGGGCCTAAATTCACTAAGTGGGGAGTTTGCAGGGGAATTGAAGTGGGGAAGTTGCCCATAGCAGCCAGTCAGATTCGAGCTCTCAGTTTCATCTTACATACTGAAGAATGTAATCTAAAATCTGATTGGTTGTTACTTCCCCACTTTTTTAATTCCCCTGAAAACTCCCCGCTTAGTGAATTTAGGCCCTGGTCTCTCCTCATAATGANGAACAATGGGAACTGATATTCAGACCTACCTGCCTGCGTTTGCCCAGTCTGCGTTTGTGATAGAAACTCAGTACAAGATTTTCTCCCGTTGGTATATGGTCCCCTATCACCTGCATAATATGTCTGCCTTCTTTTTTTTTTACTGATTTTTATTAACAAAAAGCATAATACAAGACACACAAAAGACAAACAGATGCAAAAAACTGACTCAATAACAGGAGTGCGCAGTAGGTCCGTGACACATAAGCATAAACATCAAAAAATAAGAGAGTCGTGTAGAAAAAGGGAATGAAAAGAAGGAATAGAGGGGAGGGATGGGAATGGAGGAGGGACCAATAGAGCACAGAGAGGTTACCAGAAGGGAGACCATGAGGCAGCAGCCCAGCCAGAGTGGGAAGAGAGAGGTCAGACTAAGTTGGGATAAGCAGGTGCAGCTTTGAATTCCAGCCAAGGGAGCCAGGTGGTCTGAAACCGAGCCAATTCAAGTTCCCCAATAGCGGAGAGGTCTTCTAGGTACATGAAGTAGTCTAGGCGGTCACACCAATCGAATAGATGGGGGAGTGGTTGATCGCCACCGAGCAGGAAAGACTGCCTTGGCAACGTTAATCAGGTGACGCGCTATGGATGTCGAGACACTGAGGTCAGGGTCAAGTTTAGCAGTTAGAAGTGGGGGGGTGATCTTATCTGCGAGTATGAGCCGGGAAATAGTGAAAACCTGGTGCCAGAAGTGTCGTATGGCAGGGCATTCTCACCAGATTTGGAGGAAGGAGCCCAGTGCTGAGGAGCACCGCCAGCATGCATCAGAGACTGAGGGATAGATCCTGTGGAGGACAGTAGGGCATCTGTACCAACGAGCCAGTAGCTTGTAGTGGGTCATCTGCCCCTTTTTTTACCCAATATTATAGGTGTTTGGAGGCTATTGGCACTTTTATACATGTTTGGTGGGAATGCTCTAAGCTGTGTCCCTTCTGGCAAGCAGTTCATATTATCTCCAGTAAGCTTACTGATGCCATGGTTCCTCTTTCTTCTGAATAATGAATGCTCTTGTGTCCCCTTTATATAAGAAATCCTTCTTTTCACATGTGACCTTTGCTGCCAAGGTGGATATACCTACGCATTGGAGATCCCCCCATACATCCTACAATTTCTGAATAATTCCAACGTATCGATTTCTATATGCTAATAGTAGATATTATTACCTCGGCATAGGATCATCACAGTGATTTTAGGGCTACCTGGCTCCGCTGGTTAGAGTTTAAAGAGGAGCCAGATTTCAATATATATATTATTCAGTCTTTTCTACCACCCCTTTACTCCCTAATTGATCTGTATTGTTCAGCCTATATGATTCTATTGTGTAATTTGCTACTTGTTACATGACTAGGTTCGTCCCCTCCCCATTTTACTCCTCCCCATTCTCCCTTGGTTCCCATTTACATAGTTTGTTTCTCATTTATATAGAACATTGTTATAGTAACAAGTCTGTTGGTCTAAAATACCCTGTGCCTCGGCTATTTCCTTACCCGCTACATTTATATTTGTCTACAGTACAGCTTATTCCTGCTTATGGGTATTATTTGTGTCTATATCCTGCTGTAGTCTGTATGCCCTTTCTTTTGTACTTTGTCATCTTGGTCACATACTGGCCCACCAACAGCTGTTCTACTGGATGAGGGTTTTCTTAAGAAATATGCTGGAATAGACATTAATGAAGATAATGATGGTGATGCTGGTGGCGAAAGTTGTTGCTTGTTACTATACAGTACATTGTGTGTACCAGTAGTGGTTGCTTTACACAATCATTAATATAATTCTCATGAACTTTTTCAACACAAGCACATTCATCATCATTACCCTCATTATTGACAGATTTACAATTATACCCATGGCCTGTTGAGACATTATGGAAACAAGCTGCTCTATAATTACAATGTCAAACTGTGAAACATCAGACCCAGACATGCCACTATTAGTAAGAAGTGGCCATGACATAAGCAGTGACCAGAGCATATCCTTAATATCGGGAGTAGTGTACTATATATAAACTACGTTCTCTGTTTTTTAACCAAATAACTACATCAGTACATTTACCATATTACTTCAATCAAAAGGTTATCTATTCCTAAATTCCCAGACATTGCCTTTTGATTGCCCTTTCTGACCCTTCCTTTCCACTTGACCTTTTATTAACAAGGAGACGTTGCCAAGCTCCTTCTACTGACAGTAATTGTAGGGGAATTCTCCAGTTTTAAACTGACCCCAAATTGACAACAGAATAAGGTTAAATGAACTTGGTTGTAGCTGCCAATCACCATACAAAATGAACATAAAATGCTATTTGCCACAGATTACATTAAACATTCCACAACCACACAATATCTCTAAATGATATAGATTATAATTGATTTTAGAATAGTAAAAATATATTTGTTCATTGTTAGTGATAAAGGGGGTTGCTGTGCTGAGNCAACTAGTCAGCACAAAAAATAGAGAGTACAGAATTTTGGGAATAACCAGGGAATGCTTGAATAAATTTCACTAAGATGTCCATAACACAGCCTTAACATGGTATAAACAAACAAACAAACAAATATATACATNAATAAAATAAAATTGCACACCCCACTTACATCCAATATAAACAACTGAAACCTCCCACATCAACCTTTTTATGTCTTTTATTAATACACTTTGCAATTTTTAACCATGTCTGCCTCCCTATACACTACATTACTTATACCCTGTTCAGATTACACCAAAACCCTGGGGTTTTTGGTGCAAACACCAACTTGCAGTAAAAAGCCCCGGATCAGTCTGAATGGTCCATCATAAAAACACTGGGTTGTTTAACCTGCCTTTTGACCCAAATAATAATGTTGAATTTGGGCAAGGTCTGATCCAGGGATTTGTGATTCTAAAAGGGAAACCCGGGTTGTTGACCCCAGGTTTTTACACCAACTGATGATAGTTTCATAAAGCATGTGTTCNCTGTGACGCAGCTCATATGCGGTGACAAGCAAGGGGAAGCGCATGGCAGCAGGAAAGAAAATAAACGGAGAAAAGCAGGATACCATGTCCCACTGGAAGGATTNTGAGGTCGATGAGTTTGTGGCGGTAAGGGGTGAAGAGGAGATACATGAGCAAATGACAAGTATGTATAATTTTATTGTTTTTTTTATGCTTTGAAATGTGTGTGTATCTGCATGTTGCATTCTGGTTTTAAATGTAATGGCATATGCTGTTTGTATTGTTTGGAGACAAACCACAATGTTTGGAAGATACCTGCCATTGATGATTTCATTGATGGTGTTTTATGTGCAATGGTGTAGCTTTTTTAATTTAATTATTTTACTGTATTTGTTTTAAGTGTTAATGTTTTAATGTCAGTGGTACTATTCATAGTTTTTTGATTATGATGGTGTATTTTGTTTTCATTATATGTAAAAGTAGTTAATGTACATGCCAATAGGACTGTGTTATTGTTTTGGTTGAATGGAGGATATGTCAGTTGAAAAAACAATAGACAATATATAGTTTTTAATATTTTATTAAACAGTTTTTCCAAAAACAATAAAAATATAAAATTCAATAGCACACAACTACAACAATTATAGCATATGTATAACTATTTACAATATTTACAATTATTAAATTATTATTATTATTATTTTCCTATACTTTTTACAGATACTGTCAAGGATAGCATCATGTAGAGCAACATCTCCAAAATAGAGGAGAGGCATTGACAAAGCGCTCTGTCAGGCAGAGGGCTTGACAACAAGAGGCACAAGAGCAGTAAAGGTCACATGAAGTCTGCATACTGTGACAAGTGCAACAACATCTTTTGTAATTCATAGCACTAGTATCTCACCAGCCACTAAACTCACCAGCCACAGATCTGGAGGGTGATGAGAAAACCATGATGCTACAATGATGGATTCTCCACTACACATCAATGACTCGCCAAACTTGAGGCACAGTCTGTGTGTGTGGTTCACTCGGATAGTAAGTATAATTTGGCAACAATGCTATTGCGGATTTGTTCACAGGTATTTGTGTGTTGCCTGACAGAGACCCTGTGTAACCTAGTAGTAGGAGTTTAAAAGTTCAACTGTGAAGGAAGTGTAACCAACTTGGCGCCAAAGTGTAGAGTGTGAACTTCAACCATCTGCTTGGAGGGTGTGCTGTACCTGAGACATCCGAGACCAAATGGTGTTCAACCCGAGCTACTCCCGCGACTGTAGCCTGGAACTTGTGGGTACATTGCCACCAACTCGCCTGTTCCTGTGATGAGCCCTAACCCCGTTCCCTCCAGGCAGGAGATGGAACCGGCAAGATGATTCCACAGGCCAGTGATGGAAGGGAAGTGCACAACACACCAGATGCTCTACGGAGAGAAGAGCATGAAGTTAGAGAGGCTTGGCAGGAGGATGTTCCACAGGGTCCAGGTTGCCTGCCCGCCCCACCTGCTTCACTTCCGTGTGTTACCAGGTGGGAACAGGGGTAGTGTGGGAAAACCCATCACCAAAAACAACATGGTGTATTGCTAGCTACCAGTCCAACATTGGATAACAAATCAGAATAAAAATTGATGGTAATGAATTATTTATTGAGAAACACAAGGGAACAAACAAGGGAATAAAGCAGGAATAAACCAAAAAGAATATACACACACAAGTACAGGGAGTAACACATAGAGAGGAGGAAGATGCAGAGAAGCTGAGAGACCACAGAGAGAAATAAACAACAAGACTGGATATAAATACAAGTGGAAGCAATGGTAACACAGAGCTGAACAAACACTGAGAAAGAGGTGAACAAACACAGATAAACAAAACACTGTATGCTGGGGATACCAGAGGAAAACAGACACATGACAAATGCACAAGAACAGAAGAAACTGACAAAACACTGGAAACACTAGGGTACCTGGATAACAGTAAATAAGAGTAACAATACAGGGAATGCAGGGGCTGGGAATGCAGGGAGAGTATAAGGTCTAAGCAGGATAGCACAATGACCAGGTATACAAGTGAGTCCAAAAGACATTTGATAACACATCATGGTCTGCTAGGAGGAGCCAGATGCTGTCCATAAGGAATGATTAGATCTTGTAACCCAACACCAGAGCTGAAGTAAAAAGCAACCTCTAGGGAGAACTGCAGAACATGCAGTGTAACACAGTTCAGAGAGATAGCATATAGGGCATGGTTGCCAACTCTCCTGGAATATCAGGGAGACTCCCTGAAAAGTGGGTGATCTCACTGACTCCCTGAAGTGCTGGATAATCTCCCTGATGCTCATTCAGATGAAGAAGACATTGTGTTATGATGATAGAAATCACACATTGTGTCCTATTTCTGTAAAGATAATGCAGTTACTGGTTCTCCTATTTACAATAAATAGTGAAAGTGATTATTTACTGATAATTTAAGAAATAATATATACTGATGGTGCTACTTTTATTGTGAAATAATTCTCATGGCCGGGCTAGACACACCCATGGGTGGAGCTATCCACAGGACACACCCCTTTGGTGGCACAAGTTTTTGTGAAGTGCTTCTCCCTGAAATCCATTTGCAAAAGTAGGCAACCCTGATATAGGAACAGACCGTGACAACCTATAGTTGGTGGGGGCAAATAATAGGTAGGTTCTGCTTGCTTGAAGGGGGATTCCTGCAGTTGTAGGTCTGCATGGCAATAGCAGGGGAGATGAGGTCCAGGTAATAGAAAGTCGTACATAATATCCGTAAATGTGCCATCCACTGCGTATGGTGAAAAGCTTCCAAAGTTTGCATGCGAGTCTCAAGGTGACTCCATTCTCTTTTCCACAACTTTTGGTTTGACATCATGGTAATCTTTAAGGTAGAAGCCATGCTGGACAATCTGCACATTGTCCTGTGCAAATACTGGCACCTAGCATTTTCCATCTCCTCTCTCATATTACTCTCCTCCTTCCATGACACATCTCCATCCCTGGCCCCTTGATTTCACATGACTCTTTTTCCCTCTCCATTATCCATCTTTTTTTTCCTGTCCCACCTCTATTACACATATCACCCTAGCATCCCATCCCATCTCCATTACATATTTCTTTCAATATCTTCTACATTACACATCTCACATCCTGTCTCCGTAGACATATGGTTAAAAATTATTTCTTTCATAAACTATACATAAATGTCTCTTAAAACAAACTTTAAAATTTCCTTTTAGTTTTTTTTTTTTTATCAGCAGAGAGCCATAAAACTACTTTTAACAAAGTTCTGGGGAACAGCTCCATCACTTGTGCTTAACCAGCTTCTGATCCCGGAAGAGAAATGTAATATTTTTCCTGGAAAGAACCCTAAGTATTTAAGCTGCAAAATAAATTACTTTAGAGAATTAGTCAGCTGCTACAGAGGATATAAAGGGATCGCCAGGGAATGAGATACTACTATCATTTTATGAAAGGTCAACAATGGGTAATGTGGAAGCAGGGAAAAAAATGAATATCACTATTTAGATAAGGAAAGTTAAAGCACATTAATTTATTTTTTTCCTCTTCAAATCATATAAGGGGGATTAGAAAGATAACGCATGCTGATTGCAGGAAACTGCTACTCTTTTCTAATTATTCGTGATAAGATAATAATTGCTGGTTATTATGGTAAATTATTTATTTTATTTTTCTGTGCTTAAGTTAAAAAAAAAAAACTAACACAGTTAAGATAAAGAACAGATATGGTACACTTCATAATTTGGTTGTAATAGAATGTTAAGTGTTTCTTTTTTCTTTTTTTTTTTTAATATGAGATCTGTATGTAGCACCCATAGAGAAATCAAAGTGTGACTGAAACAGAACAAAAGCAAACAGAAGGGGTAATAATAAAGGGTTAACTTAGAATAATGATGTAAATGTAGTGTTAAGTGATGTTGTTTCTATTAATAAGGGTATTATTTAGACAGATGATTCAAGATAGCAAGTTATGCATGGCTGCAGCTTCATAGCTCATAACAATCAACTCATTGAAAATTAGAAAAAAAATAACGTCAGTGTTATTACTATTAAATAACTACATAAAAAATCTTAGTAGAAAAGAATTACATGTGAGATAATTGTGACATTTGACAAGAGCAAAGTGAAACATTGATTGTCAAAATACACATAATCATATAGATGAGAGAATGTAGTCCTTATAGTATATGTGTAATTTTATTTACACTTATGTTGTACTAAATGTATATGGTTTCAGCCAGGTTCAACCATGATTATCCACATTCCTACAGTACTGAGAATTTTACATTGAATTAATTAATTCAAGTTTTTAAAATGGCATCAATGTTTAAAGTAAAAGAAAGGATGTTTAAATAAATAAATACTATTTATTATTCTCATTAATATATATTCGATTTTGCCCATGTGTTACTGACAATACATGTACTGTCACTGCTTCCAGATTATTGCTCAAAGAAAACCTTATCCAATTTCTAGCTATATCTTTTTGTATCTTGTTATATCTGTGAATAACCTGCAAGTGTAGAGGCCAGGTAGAATCCATACCACCAGTGAAGCAGGTAAGTATCAATGGCTCTGCACACCGCACTGTACCCCTTATAGATTTGCCAGCATTTAATGTCTTGTATCTGTTACAGTAGACATACCTAGATGTACCAATGTTATAATCTGATATGCAAATATGTAAAGTCTTGTTGTTGGAAAAGTTGGCAGATTTGGGGTTGTGCTCCCAAAGGGAAAGTTTCAACAATGGATCAGCAGTGCAATAAAACACAATAGGAGCACTACATACAGTTTGAGATATGTTAGCTTCATCAAATAGACTTCATTAGTTTAGCACTTGTGGATAAAAAGTAGCAGTGACACAATATACCGAATTAAAGCAGAGTGAATAGGCAATAATGTAATGACTTCTGTTAAGTGCCATTTTAATGGAAAGAAAGAAGAAATCAATGTCATGAAAAAGGGACTGCGTCCTGAAACGTTAATTTCATGTGTCCCATTAAAATCACATTACCACTCTCATAATTGTGCATTATGTCAACTATCACACTATCAATTGGAAAATTCAATAGTGTAATGCATGCTTGTAAATATCTTACGACATGAGCTTGTTGACTAGACCATCTACTTATTACTTTGTGAGCAGGAAATGTAGTTAGAAATTATTTTCTTCCATTAGGATCAGCATCCTAATGCTTTTGTGTATTTTATTGTGAAAACATAACTTTATCAAAGCATGAAGGCAGTGTGGGGCCTAATGTGACACCTTGTCATTACACAACACTAGGATTATTATGTATTGCTAATTAAAGCAAATAAAGTGCCATATTCTAACATATTGCTTATGCCACTGGAGTGTCCTCTAAATGCCATATGAGCTCACATGAAATCCCTTTGCAATTGCTATTTATAGATGTCCATAAATACATGGATACCATTTTACCGGATATATAATAAAAATTGCATGGGTGTGAGGCTATGTTCTCTAGATTTATATGGGAAAAGAACCGGATAGTGTGGCAAGGGCCAGGTGTAGGAAGGGGCGGGGGGTTCCCAGGTAATTTGTCCCTATTCATATGGGGCTCACTAGGTATGCCCTGGACTGGTTGCTGAAATAACGTACTTATACTAACCTGACTTTGGAAGTGGAGATGGTTAGTGAGCTGGTGGCTTTTTAAGCATATCTTATTCCACAATACTTATCTTTCATGGGGGCCATCCACAAGAAATTTAAGGAGTCTTATGTATAAAACCCTTTGAACCAGACGTGACAAACATATTATTTCTCAGCTGGAGGCATAAGGGGATAAGTGCCATTCCAGATGTGTTTGACACGAGGGGGTTGTCTACGTACATTTCAACAGCTACGGGAGAAAGATAACTTACCTCAGCATCACTTCTTCGTGTTTCTTCAGGCACGTCATTAGGCTTGTTCAGTCCTATCCGGTTCTGGCTCCTTGGTTTCCATAATGCATATTTACATGCGTTACAGTTATCATGACATACTTAAGATGGATGCTCAGAGGGCCCTGTGAGCAATGAGCACAGCATGAGGTTCATTTCAAGACATTAAACAAAGTGTATTTCTCGCAGACCCAGAGGTGACATATGGTGGCGGACGAAATCACAAATTCTGGGAAAAATCAGGAAGCTTTGGGATAAGGTATTGGCTTTGCTGTAAACACTGCTTGGCTTGCGCCTCTCTAAGGATCTCGTTGCATTGCTATGGGCCAATTTCTGTGTTTTCTCCTGGAAACTTTAGATATATGAAAGACAGGCTACACTACCTGATCTGGCCTTTGGAGTTATAGGTTTCTGCCTATCGCATATTTGTCGGAGGACTTAAGATCACACATTCTCTGGTTATGAGTTATGATTTACTTGTACTCTTGTATTTTTTGTATCAATGAGTTTTGGGATATTTTTGTCCAGTTTGTTTTGATTTGCTTCCTTGTTCTTATAAAATTTCATAAAAAATTTATTTTAGAACAAAAAAATCAGATTTATATTATTTAAATCAGATTTTATGTAAATTTTATTTTATTTATTTAAATCTGATTTTTTAAAAAAAATATTTTTTAAGTAAATGATTTCAAATGAAATTAACACAATAGTAGAATAAATACACACTAAACAGTTGCATCAAGAACAGGATATTAGGATGGATCAACTGGTGGTACGCGAGACAACTGGGCTGGGTTATATAGAGTTAGAACATCCAGAAATATTTATATTTTAAACATAATCAATATTAGTCTCAAAAATGCAAAAGGGTTGATGATCTAATAATAGGATCATAGTGAAGGAAGAATGAGTGATAGAATAGGTCAGGGATAATTGAAACAATTCTATAGTGGGTAAGTGGTACAAACGGGTAAGTGGTACAAATGGTTGAGAACCACTTATTTACATCATACCACCCTGAATTTTAACATTTTAATTTAAATCATGATTTAATAATTATGTTTAAATCATGCAACTCTGGTTTCAGGGTATCTTACAGCTACAGATTCATTTTAATTCACATGTGTAGTTGTATTTGCAAGTTCCTTGCATTAATTCACTGCATGTTTTACATTCTGCTTTACATCCAGATTTACCACGGACATTCTAAGCAAAAGTTGTAATTTTTTTTACATTTTGATTTAAAATGCTTGATTTAAATCATTTGATTTAAATTGTGCAATCTTAATTAAATAATAACATAAGTGTATTTAACACTTGAACTCATAAAGAAATAAAAACATTCTGCAACTTTGCAGAAATACTGTGTGTTGGTTTGGGGGCAGAAATATCCCAGCCAGGAAGGGTAGATGGGGCCCAAGTGCCAATATTGAACAAAGGCCCACTCATTTCTTAAATTGTCCTATAAATAAATGTTGTCTTTTTCACAGTATGGTAAATTACACAGTACACAGTCCACCAATATCTCATTTTTAATTCCTAACCCTCTGTACCTAAATAATAGAAAATACTAGTATCACCAGGAAAGAAAATAACATCTAGGTAAATACTGAGATCAATGTTTCCTCTATTTGATTGTTTTTTTAAATTTGATTTGAATCTGACATTTTACTGTAAAATAGAGTGACTAGCCTTGTAATATATCTTTTTACTGTTGCTACTCAAAAGACAAACTTTTGCTGTAATGTTAATTTACCGTGACATGATTGTCTTTGCCAGTTTACCATATTGCTAAACTGAAAATTTTTTAAAATGTTTATATTACACTATATTTAGTAACATTCTCATAATCTTTTATTATTCATTAAAAAGTCTAGTAATTCAAAGACACAAAATAAATAAAACACTTAAAAGTTGTGCTTTGTATTACACATATTTCTTTTTCATGTTTTCTTTCTATGCAACCATGATTTTCAAGTAGGTTATTGTCCAGAGTTGCATATTTTGTGTTTAGTACTGTACTGAAAGCATTGAAAACCATTGTGTTTGAGCAGCACAGTTCATCACAAATATAAAATAATACATTTTGACAATGGAGAACATCAATTCCATTGCGATGATGGCTGCTACTATCTGAAAAAATGTTGTACATTGTCTCTGTACTGTAAAACACTAAGATAACAATGCAGCAATGTAAATGTAAAATGCTATTTGAGCAGTGTGTGTATGTTGCAAATGTCATCCAATATATGATAATCATTTATCTCCTTCCTCATTGAACGATGGCTGAAAAGGCATTATTACTGCATTGCAATACGTATTCAAAGTTCAGGGATCAGGACAAGCTTTTTGCCAAAACTGAACTAGCTTCACACAATACAACAAGAGACCTATACAGGAACAGCATTGAAATAAAACACTATATATAATTGGATTTTTATGGGATTAACAATTTATTGAGAAGTGTATTAAGAAAAAGGGCAATTCAATTTTGATATGCTCATCTAAGATTTTTTCTTTAAACATACTTCAGTCAATCTTTCAATCATTGGAAAAAATGGGAAAATATGAATTTGCCCAAGAGGATAAGAGTAAAATAATAATAATAATAATAATAATAATAATAATAATAATAATTTAACACCTTAATATATGTTGACAAATGGGACATTTGATCTTTGGAAAAACTTGTAAAACTGATGTGAAATGATGTACTTTAAGGTGAAAGTAATTGATCATTTACTCACATATACTAACTGCATGTGTGATCCTGTTTATAGTAAGGGAAATAAAAAAAATCATCTTCAGAATGTTTTTGTTAAATGCTAATGCAGTCCAAACTTGGAAAGAAAACTTGAGAGATCATTTGTCTGCAGTAAAGGTAATTGAAGTATATATTTTAAGGGTGTGATAAGTCAGGTCACAGGTCTAAAGGTACACCTGCCCCACCTTTGAAATTACTCTTGGGGGGAGTTACCCTATGTGGGTTGCTCATATGGACAGATTAATCATCAGACTTTTTTTTAATCACCAGAGCATTTTTCAGGTAGGCTGGTTACTTTTTTTTCCAACAAAACTTTACTGAAACTTCATCGTAATACAGTACAGCATAAGACATGGTTGTACAATAAGAAGATACATAAAGAGAAACTTAAATCAATTTGATGATATGGAGAAATACTAGAGATGTTACAAAGAACATTGCCTAACACCAAGAGTGGGTTAATGCAGCCTGTGAGGAGCCCCACGTACAACATGACAGCGGGAGGTGCTGTCCCCGCACACAGTTAGTTAAGAGAATAGGTTAGCAATCAGATAGATCAGGGTTTCTCAAACTATTTTGCTCTGGGATCCCATCTGACAAAAAATGTTTTTACACGACCCCAGCTAGTTACCGCCAAACATTGCCTCTATATATTTTCACCAAGATATTTTCATCAGATTATCATTTTGAACAGTGGTAAGTATATGTTTTGTACCAAACTATACAGCTTCATGAGGTTAATTGGGGGGTTAAATGAGGCTGAAAGGTCCCTTTAACGCTTTGGACATTACATTATTTGTGCATCATGACAACTGGCAATCCTGTGTGACAAATGAATGGGAAGATGAACTGGCTCAGTGAAGCAGTCTAGGTGGCCCCAGGCCACCAATCACCTACTTCACGCATGTATCACAGTGGCACCCCACTAGCGCCTGGCCTGAAACTGGGAGATGGTCTCTCTGAGGAAGACGTCAACCCCATGCACATGTGGGCAAGACCCACTCTGGGTTCCCGAATCACAGTTTGATAGATCAGTGGGGGGATCACCCACATGTAACCTGAGTAAGTACCAGTCAGTCGATGCAAACAAGAGACTAATCTTATGTTATATGGAGAGGAATATTGTTGGCAGGTCAGGAGTTATCCAGTGTTTTAAAATAGTCTTTTTAGCCATGGCACTAACCATTATAAGCATTTTCCAGCATTTCCCTGAGCCTCCATCTGACCTGTTGCCAGCATCCCAAACAGAGCCCATTCCGGGGTCAAGGGAAGGTGTTCAAACAAGTGAACCTTCACAAAACCCCGAACCAGTAAAAGGACAATTAATAATACACTGGAACTTCATAATCACATACATAGTTCTAGTGTTTGCTATGCCATATACAGTGTTGCCCTCGCCTTGGTGACCACATATCACCTTGGTGTGCCCCTATCTTGGTTTGTTATAGACATAGCAATGTAGCACCAAGAAGTGGCGGATCGCGGCCAAAAAGGTATGACCAGCCCATTGGTGGCATGGTCAATTTCATCCTCATCATCTCCCCCTTTAATTCATCATTGGCCCATTTTCATCATCCGGTCCACATTAACAGCTCTGATCCCCATTCTCTTCATTATCTCCCCCTTTCAAATCATCATCTCCCTATTCACATCCTTACCTCCCCCTCCTCATTCTCTTTATCTTTATCCCCATCAAAATTCCCACCTTTCACTTCATGAGGTCCTCATTTCCATTCACCTTATCCTCCCCCTCCCTATTATCTCCAGACCCCCGGTATCCATATCATGTCTCCCCAGCTGCACAGTGTTTCCTTCAAGTGTCCCCAGCCCCTCCCCCGTACTTCAAACATGTGCCCTCAGCCCCCTCCTCAATATTCCCCATCATGTGTTTTCATTCCCCATCCCCAGTACTCCCATAAAGTGTCTCATGCCCCCTCTAGTACTCCCATCATGTGTCTGCAGCCCCCATTCACCAGTACTTCCAACATGTGTCTGCAGCCCCTCCCCCAGCACTTCCAACATGTGTCTGCAGCCCCTCCCCCCAGCATTTCCAAAATGTCCACAGCCATTTCCCGTCTTCCACCTGCACTTCCAACATGTCTACAGCTGTTTCCACTCCCAAAGCACTTCCAACATGACTTCAACCATTCCCCCCTCCATCCAATCGGTTCAAACATGCCTGCAGTCGCCCCCCCCTACTCACTTTCAACATGCCTGCAGCCATTTCCTTACACCCCCCCAGCACTTCCAACATGTCTGCAGCCGTTTCCCCCCCCCCTCCAAAGCACTTCCAACACGTCTACAGCTGTTTCCAATCCCAAAGCACTTCCAACATTACTGCAGCCATTCCCCCCTCCCTACTCACTTTCAACATGCCTGCAGCCATTTCCTTACACCCTCCCAAAGTACTGACATAATTTTTTTTTGCTTTTTTTTTACTTACCTGTGTTCTCCTCTGCTGCACTGTCCCTCTTCCTCCTTTGCGGCGCTCTCCCTCATCCTCCTCAGGCAGTTTCACATAGGCAAATCCTGTAGGAGCGTCTGATGCAGTTACACTGGGCCAGAAAAGCTGCTCTAGGTAACTGCTCGGCAGCTTATCTAGTAAGTGCCTGTATGAGTCTGGTGCTGGAGGAGTAAGAGGAAGAGAGCTGGCAGTGGTGGTGTGATTTCATAGGACATATGCCTCGATGGAACCCAAACACACTAGTTATGTGACTTAAAGTTTAATAATCATTAGTAAACTGTGTTTGTCATTTACTGTTTATTATGGGGAGACAATATTACCTTATGATTTTATAATTATTATTATTATTATCATATTAATATAATTATTATTATCTCAAGTGGCCTATCAAACTGCATGTTAGGTTTATTCACTTTCTACCCCATGTGGTTTCAGATTATAATTCTAATAGAAGTAATGTAATTTAAACATGGCATTGTTTCTCATTCACTTGGAAAGCTTTGTAATAAAATACCTAGTATATGAACACATTGCTCATATCTGAAGCAAAGTGTCATGTGACCCCAGAAAGAAAAAATACTTTGTTGAAAAAAAGATTCATTAGTTTTCCTTCATATCACCCTTAAAAAGATAATTTATCAAAAGCTATAAAATAGTGGTTCACATACAAGCCAAAAACTTTGTTTAAACTCAATCTGGTGTATAAGTCATGTATATCAGGTAGCATACTTTTTTCTAGCATACATTTGCATACCCCCCAACTGTCCCGATTTTGCAGGACAGTCCCGCTTTTGGGGGACTGTCCCTCTGTCCCTCCCTCCTACCAGTTTGTCCCGCTACGGGGACAAACTGGTAGGAAAGTGGGCAGAAAAGAGGGTGGGGCTTTGGTGCGGGTGCACGGGGTTTGGTTGTGTAGGGAAGGGGCTGGGCGGAGTTGAGTCAGAGTTTAGATGGGCAGGGGGCGGGGTTTGGCAGGGGCAGGGGGCGGGACATGTTTGTCCAGCACTCTCCCCAGCAAATATTGGGAGGTATGCATTTGTATGATAATTCCATGTTTCATGGTAGATCAGCTGCACCCACCCTCCTCCCTGGGCCCTGGCAGCAGTACTGGTCGCATCACCTTAGTTCCGGCCTGATTTTAGTTGGATTACACTTAAGGGCTTAATTTTTACAGTTTCTTTGTAGCTTTCTTCTTTCTTCACACTCAAATATTTAAAACAGCTTCAACACTTTATTCATTACTGATTACTTCAGCATCAGGCATATTTAGTAAGTGATTGCTATAGGCATGGGCCTAACTACTTAAAATGTGACTGAATTGAACAGTCATCAGACACATTGTACCACGTTCACACTGAAGACCCAGCAATTTACCGGCTTTTTAAAGCCAGGCAGCTGCAACACCAGTGCACGGTGACCGGGCAACCCAGGTCGAACCCAGTAATAGCCCTCTTTTGTACCAGTTTTAAATCGTCAGTAAAGATACCCAGGATTTGTAACTGGCCCCATTCATACTCATTTGAGAAAATGATAAAGCACTTTGGCACTATTAAGTCATAAAGCACTACCTATCCATGACAATCTACTGTATATTTGTGCCTCGACTGATATAGAGGGTTGACGCTAAACGACTCCTTATTGCCATAACTCCCCAGCTTTTAAAACTTGATTTTGGATGTTAGGTAAACAACAATTACAATAATTTCAATTCATAATTCATGCAGTAATAACTGCTTTTCTACGGGCACTTAACATAGATTTCTTGTGTGTGTATGTGTGCACGCGGAGGTAGTATAGTAACATGAAAAACAGCTAAAAATAGCAATGTTGAAACACAGTTCGTGAAATGATATATGATGCAGCGTGTCTGTATGTATATTTTACTGAAGTTCAAGCTGTAATTTAATATTGCAAATAATATTTCCTCCAGAGGTGACCAGAGGGAAACATCACAAGTCTGACTGTAAAGGAAGACATAATTACATCATGTAACTAAATATATTGCTCTGAAAGTTTTATAAGGTTTAGATGATTGCCTGACTTGGGTACTGCCAAAAGTGGCTGACAGTTCCATTACAAAACTCAAGAGACTTATTCAACTCCAATTTTATGGTACATATAGTAAATTCTATGAATAAATATGATTTGTACATACAGTTTTATCAGGTGTTCTGTCAAATGCAATTTATTTATCACTGTTGATAAAAATCATTAGATCTGCATTGAAAAGTTATCCTAAAGTGTCTGAAATATTAAACTTATTTTATTAATGAAATTGTTCATGATATTTAGAATATTAGATGACGTGTTGCAGCCTTATACATTGTTTTACAGAAAGAACAATGTTAGGGTGTGTGGCACAGGTTCTTATTTTAAAGATGAAAAAAGGGTGAAATTGAAAGCAAATGGGCCAATTCAATCTGACATGAAGACGGGAAAAATCCAGTTGTGCACTTTTTCCCGTCTATTACAGTAGAGAGATCATTGTGACGTTTTATAGGCGGCTATAACCCGTGAGCTAAAAAGACGCAAATTTTCTGCCCTCAATCGGCATTGAATCACCCCCAAAGTGTGATTTCTCCTCTGTTCCCTACGTCCATATTGTATAATAGAACATGACATAACACATGCTGATTGTCAATGACATTTATATGAAATTAATTCGCAGAGTTAAGTACAAATACATATATTTCTCTACAGCACAGCTGCCGACTTTTGAATTCTCCCTCTCGGGAGAAATCAAGAAGATGACTTAAATTATGCAAATCATGACCAAACATGGTAAAACATATATTTACTATGGGTGAGCGAGGCATGAAGTCAATATATAGTGCTACATATTACTTTAATGTCAAAATTTGTATCAATATGTAATTGAACATAGGAGAGGCATTTTTGAGTTGAGTAATACAATATACACTATCTAATCATTTCAATGTATTCAATGTAAGACTAGGCTGCTTACTTTATTTCTATGTCATAACTAAACTAATACTTTTTTGTCTGTCACATATTTCCGACTGAGTGAAAATTGTTCTGTTCAGATACAGCAAAAAAATATTCCTTTTTTCCACAAAAAACAAAACTAGTTCGTAAAATGACTTAAGATGGCCATACACTATGCAACAAATCGTTCCAATTGATATCATAAGATAATTAGTTATAGTGTCCAATTTTTTAGATAGGCAAATCGCTCAAAACAAGGTTTCATACCAGTTTTTGATCTTTTGCCCTCCACAATCTAAAATTGTTTGATCGCTGCAAAATCGTACAGTGTGTGGGCCCTTACAATCATCTTGACCAATTAATGTAATTATGATTCACTTTTCAAGCAGAAACAAAACGATTAAAATAAAAATGGTGGGTGTTACTGTTTTTAACCCTTTTATTATTTTATTAAACTGTGTATGGCTGTTTCCCTGTAACGATTGTTCGAATTTTCGGATTGGATGATTTGTTTTTTAGAGTGTATGGCCAGCTTTACTTTTATTCTTGTTATTTCGAAGGTGTTTTTGTTGAAAGCTGAAAAGTATAAATGATAAAGACTAGGCAAAGCTGCAGTACTGTTTAGCAATCCATATAAAATGCACACACAAGTGTATGATAGTCTGGGCTACAAGCTGTTTCAAATACATTTACCATCCTGAGACAATTTCTCCTAGTAATCAACTGAATCAATATGCCATCTCCACTTGTCATGTCAGCTTAGCACGCTGAAACTACAGTACCTTTATTACTCCAGCAAAATATTGGTTTTATGTTACAGTTTAAGGCTGCTGCACTTAATTACTGTTAATATAGCCAGTGTACACATTTACATTTAAGTTACATTTAAGGGTTATTTGTTATTTTTTGCACCAGACACCAGGGGCTATATTTACTAAGCCGTGAGTTTGCAGTGAGATTGGAAAGTGGAGATGTTGCCCATAGCAACCAATCAGATTCGAGTTCACATTCTCCAGTGTGTAAAATGAAACTGAAAGCTTGAATACGATTGGTTGCCATGGGCAACATCTCCACTTTCCAATCTCACTGCAAACTCGCAGCTTAGTAAATATACCCCCAGGGCGTAAATTTACTAAGCAGGGAGATTGATTAGTTGGGATGTTGCCCATAGCAACCAATCAGATTCAACCTCTCATTCTCCAGTATGTAAAATGAAATTGAGAGTTTGAATCTGATTGGTTGCTATGAGCAACATCTCCACATTTCAATCTCTCTGCAATCTCCCTGCTTAGTAAATTTACAGTAGGCCCAGGAAAGTACAGTATGGTTGTGTTCCACTCATTTTATGCCACCCAAGACTTTATTATTATATTATTATTAAATGTGGCATTTTCAATAAATTAATCTGTACTGAACCAATTAACTTCTATAATGAGGTTCAAGGACTTGAGGGCTGATCCAGAGTTTTTGGCGGCCGCAGTGAGTGGCCTCTGACGTCGGTCAGTTCAGAGGTGGGGTCTAAGGTTTAGGACTTTATTTACACAAACCACACCCTTTGCCTCACCCCATGGCTACCGGCTTATGCATACCTCCCAAGTGTCCCAAATTTAGCGAGACAGTCCTGCTTTTGGGTGACTGTCCTGCTGTCCCTCCCTCCTCCAGTTTGTCCCGACATGAACTTCAATTCAAAATATGCTGCGGCAGCGGCGGCAAAAAAGGACGGAGCTTAGCATCCCGGGGGCAGGGCTTAATTTGTCCCGCTCGGGACATGTTAGGAGATATGCTTATGGTTTCCCCCAAGAGGAAGAAACCAAAAGTTGGCAATCCTGGTGTATGGCAGCACAGAGATGTTCACTACCTCAGCATTTGCCAGTTGCTATTGTCATATTGTCAAGTTGCAGAGTTTGTGTTGAAATGCAGTAACCAAACTGTTCTTAGTTCACTCTCAAAATATTAATTGAGATATACTCAAAATTAAATGAGAATGTTATACTATTTGTAGAACTAATTTTAATCCTGAGTACTTCGTGCCTTCTGCAAATTCATTTGTGGCTATTTAATTGGATTGTGATATGTAATTTCCATCCTAAATTTTAAAAATGAGTCAGCTAGAGTCATTTGTTTCATCTTATGCCAAATGGAAACTAAATGCTATGTACATATTATATTGTATTTGTACATGTCATTTTTATTTCTAAATTGTGCTCTGTAGGAGTGTACATGGCCAAATACAATAAAGAATGGCAATTGAAAAATGTTGGGAAAATATGGCTGTCTCGACAGCATATAAATCACATTTACAAAGAAGAAAAATAAAGATCAGAATGAATACCCCGCAACACCTTAAAAACCTTAAAAGAATAGTTGCACATACGCTCGATGATCATTGTATAAGATTTTTAGCCAGTACCACATAGATCTTTACAACTACATGTTACACATGCTCCCTGTACCTAAACATCATTCTTGAAAGGAACATGAAGTGGTCAATACATCAAAATGACCAGGAAGCCATCTATAACTTGAATTTAGTATACTTGCATACAATTAGATCGGTTTATTAGCAATCTTCTTATATACATATATATAGTTTATTGTGTTTCATTCAGATTGAGACTATTTTTATATGCACAACAACAACCATATTGTGTCAAGTGTGCATGCTGTATATTTACAATATGTATCAATTCACAAGACTTTAGTTCAGGTAATAAAAAAACATGTCCCCTTTATGAACCCTTTCTATAGTGTTTCTGTATTGCAGTAAAGGTATCAGCACTTTAAAAGCATTTAATTAAAATATTTGTTTCTGTAACCCTGTTAAATTAGATTTTGTTATACAATTTATTATATAACATTATGATTATTTTCTTGTAAATTACTCACTCTGCAATTTAAAATTTGAACATTTCAAAAATGTCCCTACTGTGTTCCCTACTGACCCAAAGAAGACCAAGAGAAAGTATGTATTTTAAATTCAGCGCACATCTATCCATTAAAAAAACCCTCTTTGTCAGCCCCCCTAAGCTATATGATTACAGCCATGCCCCCCTCCCCCTGCTGATACCTATGGAAGTTAATTGCCGTCTTGTTCTGCCACCCCCTTGCATCTCCCCCCTGGGTTGCACATTGCCAGATTTATTATAAGTGGTATTTTACCCCTGATAGGCTACCGGCTATGTTTCCCTCGGCCTTTCCTCTGCGTTGGAGGGACTGTGCCGGCCCAGCACTTATCTCCAATATGGTTGACCTGTCCTAAGATACCTCTTGGTTTTCTTCTTGCTCACCCAATTCCAAAGGATCTGTGGTCGTTCTTTCTCTGTCTTTAACTACCAGGCCTCAATGAATTTCACTAACAGGCCTCGACTTGCCTCGCACATCGTATCTGCAGCTAAATGCCATATCGCTAAAGCTAGGAGATCAAATGTTTGAACTCATGGCATGTATTTAGTTTACAGCAAGCACGGATAAGATCTCCTACCGCATCCACGACCGTGATGATCTCTTTTATCTTGTTTCATCCCATCCCTCCTGTACCTTATAGGTCCTACCTTCCTTGTGGTCCCTTTTATGCCTTTTCTAGCCAACGCAATTTGCTCCCACCCTCTAACCCGCTTTCCTGACAGCAACCCTACTTGCCCATCCCAGAGTGTTTCTCCTGTACCCCTCTTCCTCCCTCTGCTCTGTGGAAGTCATGCTCCTCTTCCCACTGTTCATATTACCTTGTTAAATTGCTTTGATTGCGCTCATTCATAGTGTCCTCTGTGCTGTATATTGCAATATCATGCCCATCTGCGGCAGGTCTCTGTGTGCCAGACACTTTGTTTTCTAAAAACAAGTTAAAGAATAATTAAAAACATAGGAGGTAACAATAGATAAATAGTGTGCTTCATTGCATGTACCATTTTTAGCAAAGATATGGCTTAAAGAACTGAACACAGCCTGTATTAAGATCTATAAAATAACATTACTACTTATCTCTTTCTCCTGCTAATTCCTCTCCCTATGATAAATGACTTGACTCACATTAAGTCACATGACTACCATATCCATTTCCAATTTTTACTTGTAATGTAGTGGGTTATAGTAAGGTATCAGCAAGAGACAGATATCAGTAAGGTAAAATGAATGTCACTGTTTGCATTTGCACACAGATACTGACCAGTGTTACTGTTACATACATCCCAACTGTCCCGCTTTCAGCGGGACAGTCCCGCTTTTGGGGGACTGTCCCGCTGTCCCGCCCGCCTCTCAGTATGTCCCGCTAAGGGGACATACTGCTAACATATTATTTTTAAAATGATATTTGCCGCGATCGCGGCCGAAAAGGGGCGGGGTTTGGGCAGACTGGAGGCGGGGTTTGGGCTGACCCGGGGGCGGGGCTAATGTGTCCCGACCACCGGCAGCAAGAAGTTGGGAGGTATGCTGTTACACTGTTAGTAGACTTGTGCTGGAAACACCGGACCTGATTCAGAGTTTTTTGCGGCCGCACGCTGCGGCCACAAAGTCCGTGCTATTCAGAGCGCAGGGAGAGGGGCATGCCTTATGCCCCGCTTCCCTGCGCTATTTAAAAAACCGCAGAGGCTCCGGATGCTGTGTCCAAACATGGTGCAGGCTGTGCTACTAATTAGCAGGGCTTAGCAGGGCTTAGCCCTGCTAAAGGCGCACATGCAAATTAGAAAAGGGGCGTGAAGCGCCCCTTTTCTCATTTGCATGGAGCGGAGTCACAGAGGCACGGAGTCGGGCTTTGCACCCGACTCCGTGCCATTCAGAGTCGATCTGCGCATGCGCAGATCGGCGAATCTTCGCGTCTCCGCCAGCCTGGCTGGCGGAGACGCAGGGCTGAATCAGCCCCATCATCTCTCACCTGTAATACTGATTGCAATTAATTAAATTTACCTCCCCTGCAATTCAGCATGGTTTTGCCCACTCTTGAAAACATTTTTGATTGAAACAATTTATCTTATAGTGTATGGCCAGCTTAAATCTTTAGATTGTAGTAGCTATACATTTGCAATAAATACATGTGGAGTGTAGTACACTGTAATTTGAACTGTAAATGGAGGTCCTGTTTAATGCCAGAATGTTAATGTCAGAAATTCCTACATATATTTTATAATAAAATATTTAAGAAAAAAACAAGAAAAAAATGCATAAGAAAGTACAATATGTTGCAGTACACTGATATCAAGGCAAATTTCCTCAAAAAAATTAGTCAGTACACAATCATGCTAAGTTATGTAATTTAAACATTTGTTTTTCCATTAAACAGTTTTTTAACACATTTGTTAAGGTGTACAGCTGTGCTATAAGTAAGAATAGAGGCATTTGTTGAATGGAAAGCTCCTTTATTTTACTCTAAAACCTGTTCAAAGCTGGTACATGCCCACTTACATGTAGTCCCATACTGCACAGGTGCGTTACAAATACACTTTGCATCAGGGTTATTGACTTGTTTCTCAAGCCAAAGGGCAGTGTCATGGGGGTTGGGAAAACGGTGTCATATATGTAAATCATGAACTAAGCTCTGCCCTTTGATGGCAAACGCATATGAGCAGACAGGGCTTGCCGTCATTAAGCCTTCACCTACCATTGTACCACTCGGGGGTTGAGGCAGAGATTTATATGATATCACTGGTTCAGTTCAAGTCCCGAGAGATTTACGGAGTCTCCCAGATATACCGGTAGAGTCGGTAACCCTTCTCTGCATTTACATATGTATCATTTCCATTATGTGCAATAGTAATAAAAACACATGGACACCTGCCAATCACACTATGGCCCAGATTCAGATTTATACTCTCATGAATTACACTCATGACTGTTATGGGCAAATCCATGATGAATTGCAGGGTCGGTAAAATGAATGTTAGTGTTTGCATGCAGGGAAAATACTTTATTTTTTACCAGCGTTACTGTTAAGCTGGCCATACACTATAAGATAAATTGTTCCAATCTAAGCATTTTTCAAGAGTGGGCAAAACCATGTTGAATTGCAGGGGAGGTAAAATGAATGTCAGTGTGTGCATGCAGGAAGAATATTGTTGCATGTTGCACACAGACACTGACCAGTGTTACTGTTACACTATTATTAGACTTGTAATACTGATTGGAATTAATTCAATTTTCCTCCCCTGCAATTCAACATGGTTTTACCCACTCTTGAAAAATGCTTAGATTGGAACAATTTATCTTATAGTGTATGGCCAGCTTTACACTGTTATTAGACTTAAGCTGGCCATACACTATAAGATAAATTGTTCCAATCGAAAGATCATGATGGGCAAAATCATGATGAATTGCAGGGGAGGTAAATTGAATTAATTGCAATCAGTATTACAGGTGAGAGATGATGTTTCCAGCACAAGTCTAATAACAGTGGACCTGATTCAAGACTGCGTCTCCGTGATGTTTCACCGATCTGCGCATGCGGCTCTGAATGGCCTCTGCGACTCCGCCATATGGAAATGAGAAAAGGGGCATTCCACGCCCCTTTTCTCATTTACATATGCGCTTTTAGCAGGGCTAGCCCTGCTAATTGTAAGTGCAGCCTGCACTATGCAGGCGTAGCGCAGGGACACAAGAGGCAGGTAATGTCCTATGGACAATTACCTACCTCATTAAGGGTAAATAAAAGTTTATAAAAAAAATTAAAATAATTAAAAAAATAAAATATTAAATATTTTATCTTGGGTGTTTTTATACGCTGCGAGTATACACTGGCAGAGGCTCCGGATACAGCATCCGGAGCCTCTGCGATTTTTCACATAGCGTAGGGATGCGGGGCATGCGGCATGCCCCTCTCCCTGCGCTCTATTCAGAGCTGCGCTTTTACGCAGCTCTGAATCTAGTGTACCTGGCGGCCGCCAGAAGCGCTGAATCAGGTCCTGTGTAACAGTAACGCTGGTCAGTATCTGTGTGCAAAATGCTACAATAAAGTCTCCCTGCATGCACACACTGACATTCATTTTACCTCCCCTGCAATTCAACATGGTTTTACCCACTCTAGAAAAATGTTTTGATTGGAACAATTTATCTTATAGTGTATGGCCAGCTTTAGGCTTCAAAACATCATCTCTNACCTCTAATACTGATTGCAATTAATTCAGTTTGCCTCCCCTGCAATTCAACATGGTTTTATCTATTCTTGAAAAATCTTTTGATTGGAACAATTTATCTTACAGTGTATGCCCAGCTTAAAGCTGGCCATACACCAGAAAGATAATATTTCCAATCAACAGATAAATGACCCTCACAGCAGAAATCTGTTACATGTGTACTCACAAAACATGCATTTAATGATTTCTGCTGTGAGGGTCATTTATCTGTTGATTGGAAAGATT
>JABWIB010002800.1:25172-52046 GCA_016617825.1 Platyplectrum ornatum | reverse complement strand
GTGGGCACATGGAATGTGTTTTTTAGTACCAGCCTGTATCAGGAAGACCAGGTGCACACTGCTTTGCGAAATAATATCTGCTTTTCATGTTTTAAGGCAAAAACTCAACTCATTTTCAGGGGAAAACCACTTATATATATATATATATATATATACTTAATTAATACTTCATTAGAATGAATACTTCATTAGAGTGTTAGTTGATTAATATATGAATCAATATATATGTAATCTAACAAATGTCAACCTGAAGATTTTCTGTCTTTGCTTAAACTTTAATTACACTTTTTGACTCAAAAATTAAAAAAAATTGGAAATTATTTTGTTATAGGGGAGCCTTGAATAATTTATGGAGACCCTGAGGGTGCCTCGACTGAGAAAGTTTGGGAACCACTGCACTAGAGCATTGCTATCACAGCNCTCTTTTTCAATTTTTGGCTGACCTCCTTCTCTTTTCCCAATAATATAATTATTTAATTGTTTAATTGATATCACTGCTATAGACAGAGTACACAGACCCAATGCCATGCAGAACAGTATTAGTTACATGAAGCAATGTTTCTGACTGCAATGCTGATTGACTCTTAGCTACTACTCCAATGAATTGCTGATGTTTTATCTGTCATTCTAAAACTGTATGATAGAAGACCCCAAAACCAATTNTTGAAGAGAAATTTTAATATCTGATCATTTTAATATCTGTTGCCCAACATTACTCAGCAAGCTTAAACAAACAATGTTCACTGCCATCAACCTCACCTCCTCTGTGTAAATGATGTAAAACTCACAAGTCTGAATCTGGTCCAATATGGCAGTGCTGTGCAGTCAGATGAGACCATTGATTATACTACCCATTGTTAGAAACAATGAATTGTTTGTTGACAAGAAATATTTTCCTGGTGTTCCAGGTCATTGCCCTAAAGCCTTGTAATTGAGTGACTTCAAGCAAGTTGTCCATATGCTTGCATGCAAATCTAATGCTTTTGTGCCCATATTCATTTTTTATTTGTGGATGGCTTAATCATAGTTTCTCCAAGCACAAACTTTTTATGTAGCATATTTGCTATCAAATCAATGGTTATAAATATTTTGCAGTTCAATCTAGTCCTCTAATTTTCAGTTTTTGCATAAATAAAAGCAATCTTGATTTTGTAGTTATTCATTGGTAACCGGAGTCAGTTTAATCATACTAGTCACTATCCATGTTACTTATAGTACCATCAATATAAAAGAAGTTTAACTACATATTACAAAAGTACCATCCATGTTAAATCATAGTCTTAGCGAATTTCAGTTTTGTGAATTAAATTTTGTGCTTTTAGGAGTGGCTTGGAAGCAATAATACAAAAAGTAGCAACAGCAGAAAAAAAATTGTAATAATATACTGTATATAAATTAGACAAGATCAATTGGGATAATTGGGATAAGTAATAATAATTTTTATCCTATTTTAGTACATGGCAGAAAGTGTAACATTACGATAAAGAGCTTCTATATTTGAACACTGTAATGCTGGAACCCCCCATGAAATGGTACATGGAAAGCATAATGCATATTACAGTGGACAAGACATCTATCCATGCCATAGAGCTTTCAATAGAGATGATAAACATTATATTAATAATATATTGGTCCAAACTGTACTTTTAAAACTTGTCCACATTGAAAATTTTATTTTTTCAATGAATTGTAATGCATTGGCAATGTGTTGTTTAGTAAAACATTCTCTTAAAAAGTTCTTGTCCTCTAAAATAATTGTCATATTAAATACTAGTGAAAAAAACAATTACTTGTACTCACACAAATCTATTAAAACATAAAAACTTTTTTAAATATGTAACAAAATGAGCCTATAAGAACAAAGGACTGGATTCAGCTTTTCACTCTCATGACTAAAACTGGCCATACACCAGAAAGATAATCTTTCCAATCAACAGATAAATGACCCTCACAGCAGAAATCTGTTACATGTGTACTCACAAAACATGCATTTAATGAGTGCACATCTAAAGCTGGCCATACACTAGAAGATAAATTGTTCCAATCTAAGCATTTTTCAAGAGTGGGTAAAACCATGTTGAATTGCAGGGGAGGTAAATTAAATTAATTGCAATCAGTATTACAGGTGAGAGATGATGTTTCCAGCACAAGTGTAATAACAGTGTAACAGTAACGCTGGTCAGTATCTGTGTGCAACTTGCAACAATAAAGTATTCTCCCTGCATGCACACACTGACATTCATTTTACCTCCCCTGCAATTCAACATGGTTTTACCCACTCTTTAAGAATGCTTTGATTGGAACAATTTATCTTATAGTGTATGGCCAGCTTAACAGATTTCTGCTGTGAGGGTCATTTATCTGTTGATTGGAAAGATTATCTTTCTGGTGTATGGCCAGCTTTACACTCATGAGTTACACTCTCATGGGTAAAACAATGATGAATTGCAGGGGGGGGGTAAAATGAATGTCATGCAGGGAGAATACTTTATTGTTGCATGTTGCACAAAGATACTGACCAGCGTTACTGTTATACCCCGTTCACATAAACTACCCTGGTAAATCTGTTTTTAACGAGCAGGGTTGTCAGCTGTGGATCTGAATTACCCTGGTAACTAACCCTGTTCACAGTGCTGAATTACCCTGGTAATTCACTAACTACCCTGGTAATTCATAATTTACACCGTTCACAATAAACAATGGTAGTTAGTAATAATTTTAGGGCCGTTCACAATATGCACACTACCCTGGTAGTTCAGTCAACCCGGGAAATTGACTGAATTACCCGGGTAATAGACTTTTTTGTGAACGGGGTATTACACTGTTATTACACTTGTGCTGGAAACATCAGCTGTCACCTGTTATGTTGATTGCAACTAATTAAATTTACCTCCCCTGGAATTCAACATGGTTTTGCCCATAAGAGTGTAACTCATGAGTATAATATGAGAGTGAAAAGCTGAATCTGGCCCAAAGTTACTTTAATAGGACAAGTGTGTTTACATTTGAACAACATGCTGTAACAAAGTTTCAATTAGGGCTTGAAAAAATAAATGAGATACTAATTTAGTACACACACTGGACCTGATTCATAGTTATTTGCAGCAGTGGCAGCAAACACGCAGCCCAGAATCGAATGCATGGTGACTGACATGCNATATTCTCCTCATCCCTGCGCTTAGCTTAATAGCGCAGAGGCTCCGGCTGCTGTAGCCAGAGCCTCTGCAAAAGTTTACATGCAGCGTACGCTGCTGTCATACTATTGCTGTCAACTATTGACGACTTTTATGAATGAAATGTAGTAAATAAAAAATAATATATTTTTAAATTAAAATAAACACAATAAAAAATTTTTATATGAAAAATTTTTACTATTTTTTTGACTTTTTTTACACTTAATGAATCATGTAATTGTCCACATGACATTACCTGCATCTCAGCTGCTACGCACAGCTTACACCATGTCAGGACATAAGATAAAACAATTTCTCATTTTTAAAGTTTTTAAATCAAAATATTGTAATAATTATTTAGGTAAACAGAGAATTATGTCAGGTTAATATCAAATTTTGTGTTGCTCCCAAATAAGACATAAAATTGCACTTCTAAGTAATACTATTAACGTGGAAAAAACATTCAGCGGCACCCCAGTGAGAGTGTCATGGCACCCAAGGGAGCCTAGGCGCACAGTTTGGGAACCACTGGTGTTAGCTGTGCCTCCACTAGCAGGGCTAATCCCTGCCAAAATCACATATTCAAATGAGAAAAGGGGCGAGGAACGCCTCTTTTCTCATTTTAATATGTTGGTGTCGTAAGGACACAGAGACAGCCTTGCCCTTTAGAAAGTAATAAACAACTTACTGACAAACCATCCCCTGATCTTGGTAGACATTTTATAGACTTCACACACTCGACGTCTGATTTCATATATATATTTAATTCAAGTATTTTTCCTCCAATACAAACCCATATATTTTTGTAATACTAATAGTCTTATTTTTATAAATCACTAACATAAGTTGTCTTGTAGGTAAAACAAGTAGCTGATTATGGGAGTTTTACTCTTTATGAAGTATATGATGTTTCTCTCCAATGTGCTGATTTTTGTAAGTATTGTCTTTTTATTACTAAGGAATGTCTTCTCTGATAGCTATTTCTTTCTCTTGTGAAAAAAGCACAAATATAAAATATAAAATAAATGTATATACAGATAAAATAAATGTATAACCCTGTTGATAAACAGCCATAAGTATAAATAAAAGGTAAAAGAAAACCACATTGTAAAAAGAAATAGTAATATTTTCAGGGCAACACAAGTATCACAAGAATTGGAAAATTATGTGAATAAATTTCATAATATAATTTTTATAGAAAAACATATATAAACTTTGTGCTCTATGTAATGAAAGGTGACAGTTATCTGATCCCATTAGAAGAACTGTGTAAACATATTGTCATTTTAATGCATGCAGAACAAATACTTTTCTGTTGCAGAAACAGCTTCCAAACTGCAGTTGTACAGTATGTGTAATTCTATTTTCATAGTTTAAATTTGCCTCTCCTGCAATGTAATGTTTGGTTTTGCTCAGGTCTACACTTGTTTTGCCCTTACAAGGGGCAAGGCACCTTTTTTGTTCATGTGTAAATTGTGCTAGTCAGAGTGTGTTTGTAATACAGATGAAGTTGAGAGGGCTTGGTTTCATAATATTCCTGTGTATGTTGTCGTTTGTCCGTGAAATGTTTTCACCTGTGTTAAGGAAACACTTCAGCTGTTTTGGTCTTTTTTTGTGATTTTTTTATTTTGTGATGTTGTGATGACCTCCAACCAGAATGGTCAGTTAATCGGGCAGGTCCATAGGCAGCGGTGCAGGTCCGCATTTGGTTCATAACAGCGCAAAGAATTCGGTGATGGTAAATACTAACATGTATAACGATGCAAGGCGTGTAGGATATCAGTATGGTCAGGGAAGGAAACACCTGTGTCCAGGTCATCAAACCAGACCTCTGGGCAGAATAGTTAATTGGCGCGTCCAGAAACTTGTAATAGGCCGTGATAGCTCTAATGGACCATGGGGGTTGCAACAGGAGAGTGTCAAGGGGATTTTGCTTGTAAGCATCTGTGAACTGAGAGATAATCGCCTCAAAGTGAGCCGCTTGTAGATAAGTCAAGTGGTCATTATGCAGGACGGGATATTTGTGAGTAAGTTCCTNAAAGGAGAGCACCCTCATACACAGTCGGAACAGAAAGTGGTGTAACGCCACGATTCCAGTCTGTGCCCACTGTCGAAATGAGTGCGCCACCCCTTGAAGCTAGGATTGTCGAAAAACGTTATGTGAACAGAACGGTCAGGCGACAGTCCCCATTGATGGCGCATTAGGAGCCATAGTTTAAGAGTAGGAGCCAACGGTGAGTGCGAGTGCAGCGCTGGCAGAATGAGGCCTGCGCCTGGCAAGTTGAGACCCCCGTGCCTTCGGGAATTGCATCAGTTTGTGGAGTCGTTTGTGGGAACGTTTGCCCCTTTATATGAAAAGCCAAAAAATTTTGTGCACCACCCTTTCATCCTTCTTTGACAAAAGAAAAGGAAGAACCTGCAGGTATTATCATTTGGGAATAGAGACCATCTTTATCAGATTGACCCTCCCTGAAAATGTGATGGGTAAGCATGTCCATGTTTGGAGCTGTTGACATTGCAGAAATGCAATTGGAAATGTTCAATTCATACAGATTCGTCTAGAGCTGTGCTTCGGGATCCAGATTCCCAGATAACGAAATCCTTGAGATGCCCATTTGACCGGGATATGGGACCCCCAGTTGGTCACACTGACCCCCGGACGGAGATATAAGGCCACCAACTTGTCGACATTAATCGTGAAGCCCAACACACAGCCAAATACAGTCGATTTCCATAGAAGAGTATTTGAGATGTAAAGAAGGACACCATCTGCAAATGTGTATATCTTGCTGAGGCAGCGGAACGCCAAGCCCACAGCTGACTGCAGATCCAGGCGCTGCGCTTCCACATCCCTCCATTTACAAGCGACATAGCTAATTACTGGTCAAGAAACCTGTCCATAACACCAGCCAGGAGCGATAGAAACCCTGCTAAACCCTGCTTCAATAACAATTGAATAACACAGTAGGGGCAACTGCGACCCTAGAGCAGAAAAAAAATGACATTGCCATGTTAGTAAAACCCAACGAGGGACACAGATATATAAACAGTGGGTAGTAGGAACCTGAGTACGACAAAACAGCCTCCCAGCGACCAATAAACATACAGTGAACCCGGGCAAGGGATGGCAGGAACAAATATAGCGTTACCAGCAGGATCACGAAGGAGTCCTAGAGCACTAGAAACAAAATACATAGAAGAAAAAAAAGAGCAAGCTAGTTCTAGACACATGTGACCTGGCCGACTTGGCAATCTTAGCGGCAGGCGAAGAACAGTAACATAGGTAGCTGAGCATAGTCCATGTCTGAGGCCAACTGCAGAGTGAAGAACGCAGGTGCAGAACAAACCAGGGCTGTAACTAGATATTTTAGCACCATGTGCGAAAGAGTAGGCTGATGCCTCAGTATGTAGTATAGAGGTTAGTGTGTTTGCTTAGTATCTGTTCAGTCTGGGTTCTAATCCCATCTCCACCAGAAATGTGTAACTTTAAATGCTGATTGACAGCACTGCCCCGACAGTTCCATCCATGTACAAAACATAACAAAATTTTATTATATACATAAAAATTCCACACTAACAATACCATAAATATTATTTTTAATAAACATATAAAAAAATCTTGTTCCCCTTACTGGCTTCTTCCAGGAGTGTGTATAATCTTTCAGTGTGGTGCGACCAATCACTGACCGCTGATGTCCCTTACAACTATAATAAATCAAAACAAAGTATTAAAACATTTAATGGGTGGTCAAATGTATATTAATATAACATCTTATTAGATATATGAGTATAACAGGCTTTTGTTGAGTTATGACAACAGTAACTCTTTAAATATGTTGTTTATATAGAAAATAAAACGTGTATGGTTTCCTGTCTCCACTAACACCTTGCTCGTCAGCACAGGTGTAAGTTAACACTTTCCACTACTTTATCATTCTTAAAGAGAAACAAACACAGCAGTTAATCATAGCTACAAATACCTCTTACGCTCAAGCTGTTAGCCTGAGAACTGGTTCAGAGACACTACCCAAATGTCTGCGATTCTAAAATNTGAATACAGTAATGACAAGTATATGTCTTGGTGCTGCTTATAGTGAATATATAGGTCCACTGATACAATGTCCATACAGTTTATAATGTCCTTACAGATATTCCAATTTATCAGTCAGAGCAATTCAAAAGATATATGCATTCATCCACTTGCTTTTGCAATATATCTCCGAAAAAAGAAAGCCAATATAGTGAAGACCAGACAGATCACCATGGACTCGCAGTCTTTTCAGACCTACTGACATTTGCTGTGTCTTGGAATTTTGCATCTAATATTTCAGCTCCTTCGAGTACTCCACTAGTCGCTCTCCAGTCACCTCGGTGGGGGTCTCTCAGCCTTATGTGGTAACGTCACTGCCACTTCGGATCTCCAGATGTAATTCTTCTTCGTCCGATCGCTGTTGCCGTATTGGAAGGAAAGCAGATTATCGTGCAGAATGTACCAAAACGTTATGCCCCATATATACAAAAACTGCTTACACAATACTTCTCTTGGTTCTATGCCAAAATAAGCCTCTCTTTGTCTCTCCTTATAGTCTCCTCCATCCAATTCTTTCTAGTACTCCACCAATCCACTCTCCAGTCACCTCACCGGGAGTCTCTTCGATTTGGATGATGACGTCACCGTAGCCTTGGGTCTCCGGATGCGACTCCTCTCTGTTCGATCGTGGTCACTGTATCGATAAAGAAAGAGGGAAATTATCATGCAAAGTATATCAGAACTTAGTGCCCCATAAGTACCAGACTGCTTACACAATACTCTTGATTATGTGCCAAAATAAAATCTTTTGTTCCTCCTTGTGGCCTCCTACTTCCTCTTATTCTTTCGTATATGATCTCCAACGTATTACTACACTGGTATTATTACAAATTCAACTTTATTGTATACTGTGTAAAAACAAAATTTAAAACAGTGCAGGGGATAGACAGCAGCAAGATTTTAACAGCAGGAGAGCACTAGGAAACAAAAACAGGGCCCTTTTTTCTCTAACCAGTGCTCTACTGCAATACTGACAGTCTCTCACCCACCACACACTATAAACCACACACCACACACTATAAACCACACACCACAAACGCGTTTCAACACGGACTCATGTCTTTTTCAAGGTGGTGTGTGGCAATATCCAAAACTCCTTTATACTCCTTAGCTCCTCCAATAAACTCTCAATTAAAAGTGCTTCTCTATGTATCTAAATAATTATTCAAAATAGAACCGTGATCATTGCTGTAATATGTTCCATATTGTGCTCACTCCAAAGGATCGTGATTTGTATTACTTAGGGTTATAAGATATGCTCATGTGTTTCCAATCACTCCGGTGTCCGTCTACGTGTAATGCCTCCTGTGTATATTGTGGATCTTATTGATGATATATAAATATATAATATGAATGTGTATTACAATATAGTATAAAGTGACAATGTGCTTCAATCATTACGTGTACTGATTATATAAATACATGATATAATGTGTAATATACAGTACAAAGGGACAAATATCAAAATTATTTGCTGATGTGCAAATTGGATAAAGTGCTATTCTAACGATTCATAATGTGCAAATAGTGCTCCTAAGTGCATCCAAACTTACAAATAGATATATAAAATTAATAAAATGCAATACAATTCAATAAGATTCAATAAAATCACATTATTAAAATTAATCTAAAAACCATTTTAGTTCAAATTCCAGATTTAGGCCTTTGGGTTGCATGGTATTCATTTCAAATATGGAAATTCTTTAAGAAAAATAAATCCATATGGAAATTCTTTAAGAAAAATAAATCCATAGAGGACACAGTAGAAAGCAATAATATAGAAGAGGAAGATCCACTACAGTCCAAAACATTTAAACCCAAATACACCATTACTCCACATCATCTAAAAGGTCCATCAGTAGAGACATTTGAAAAATTAGTCAAACACAATATAGAAAAATGAATGCAAAAGACTAAAATAAAGTATAATTTAAACTATAAGGAGAGACAGGCATTAGAAACATTACAACATAATAAGGATATTACAATTAAACTGGCCGATTAGTATTATAATTATGGATACTGATAAATATAGTGCAGAGATTGAAAGACAGTTGGGCGATGATGTAACATATAAGAAATTACAGGGTGACCCCACAGAAAGAATCCAACGGAATTTGATGCAACTAATAACTAAATTCAGTAAAAGTGGGACAATAACAGAAATCCGACTAAACCAGTTATTTATGTTCTCCCAAAAATCCATAAGGATTCTTCTAATCTTCCAGGGAGACCTGGTGGTAGCAGGAGTGGGGTCAATTACATCTAATCTCTACGCCTTTGTTGACTATCATTTACAATGTATAGTCGGGCCGCCATCAGGGGGGACAGCCGGGCCTACAGTCCCGGGCCCGGCTGTCCCTCCACCTCCCAGCAGTGGCCCGGCGCCCTGCACTCGGCGCTGGCCACTGCCGGCAGCCTGCACTGAATCACATAGACGCCATTATTGGCGTGTATGTGCCTTTAAATAGGCCCTGCGGCCTCCCGCAGTGACGTCGTGAGGTCATGACGTCACAACGTCCTGCCGATATGTGGGGGGCCCGGCTCACGAAGTCCCGGGCCCGGCAAATCATGAAGGTGGCCCTGTGCATAGTTAAAAATACACAGGCATATTTACGTAACACCACGCATATGATAAATATCTTAAAAAATTTTGAATGGGAAGATGACTACATTATGGCCACGTCATNTAACAAGTACAAATGAAAAAGTGCCTTTTATAACACAATTTTATTAGAATTTTCGAGATTTAGAGGCCATCATAAAAATCATTGACACATCCTTAAAGTAGATAAAGCATTGGAAAATATAATAGCTGAAAAACCTTCATTTATTTACCGAAAGGCCCCCATACTGACCAATAAACTAGTAAGGAGTGCCTCTAATGTGGGAGATGGGGAAAATAGAACAACTGGCTTTTTTAAATGCTGCTTGTTTAACCCGTGCCGCAGTAGTAAAGAAAAAATTTGTAAGATCAAAGAATTTATGGGAGTAATGGGAAAGTTATTTAGATTAAAGAACATTACATGTGTGACAGGGTCACAGGATTTTTTGGGGAAGGGAGGTATGTTTCTCCCAGGCTGCTGGCCTGCATGTTTTAAAACCCCAGGGAAAATGTCTGTTTGCTTTTGGGAAATGTCTTTCCCAAAAGTATTTTACGCTTATGTAAAAGCCGGCATAGGGTTCCCTGGGGGGATTGTGGAAGTGAGGGTGGGTCCACCATCCATCCAAGGCCAGTCCTTGTCTTGGGGCTGTTAGGAGCACTATTTGCACATTATGAATCGTTAGAATAGCACTTTATCCAATTTACACATCAGCGGATAATATTTGTCCCTTTGCACTGTATATTACACATTATATCATATATTTATATAATCACTACACGGAATGATTGAAGCACATTGTCACTTTATACTATATTGTATTACACATTCATTTTATATATTTATTTATTTATATATTTATGTATCATTAATAAGATCCACAATATACACAGGAGGCATTACACGTAGACTATCACCGGAGTGATTGGAAACACATGAGCATATCGTATAACCCTAAAGCTAGGCACACATGGTAAGATAAATCTTCCAATCTGAAGATTGGATGGGAAACGAACCAATTTTATTATTTTTTTTAAGGGAATTGGAAGCAGACATACATGGTGCAATAATTGTATGAAAAAAATTATGCAAATTAGGACTTTGGAGTTTGTTAACATAGACCCCTCGCTGCAGCATCTAGTCTGAAATATATCGAAAATGGACCGTAAACGGGAACGATGGAATGTCCGGGATCCCCAAGCCACCATGTGACCTCGGAAGCTGTAGCCGAGCATACCTGGCCCTAGGTTTTTTAGCTTGCCACAAGAACCAAGAAAACGCGCTGTTAAGCTTCTTAATATCAGTGAGGGACAGGGATAAAGGCAACATTTGGAGGAGGTACAAGAGTTTGGGGAAAAGAATACTTTTGAGGACAACTGCCCGACCCAACAACGAAAGAGGAAGTGAGATCCAAGAATCAAGACGTTTATAGAGGTTCATTAACAGTGGGGTAAAATTGAGGCAGTAAAGGGATGGCAGGGAAGCCGACACAAATAAAAGTATATCATCGGCGAAGAGGGCTACCTTCACTTCCTGGGAACCGACCGGTATACCACGAAAAGCGGGTAGCGTGCGGAGTGCAATAGCCAGGGGTTCCAAAGCAAGCGCAAATAGAAGGGGTGAAAGGGGACAACCCTGTGCAATATGGAACGGAGGGGATAAGTGCCCATTACAAGCAATTTGTGTCGTGGCTGAGGAATAAAGGGCTGTAAGAAGATCAATAAATTGGGAAGGGAAGCCAAAGACAGGGATCCAAAGACCCCGGCTCCCGGGACACAGTATGTAGAACAGCCAATACCTTCCGGACATTGGATACCGAGTGCCTGCCCCAAATGAACCCCGTCTGATCATGATGGATGATAGAGGGAAGTAATAGTTTGACACGTTCCGCAAGAATTTTTGTAAAAAGTTTAAAATCTACATTAAGAAGAGAGATGGGTCGGTAAGAGCCAGAGGTCTCCGGATCCCGACCTGGCTTTGAGATCATCTTGATGAAGGCAGAGTTGAAATAAAGAGGAAAGGATAAGGAAGACTGGAAACTGAGGAACAAAGCATGAAGAGGTTGTGTCAGCTTAGGCCCCAGGATATGAAAAAATTCACCACTGAAACCATCTGGACCCGGGGACTTCCCTGGCTGAAGCAGCTTAACAGCACGTTCCAGCTCCAAAACAGTGATCGGGGCAAAAAGACTATCAGCCTGGGCCTGAGTAAGTTGGGGAACGGAGACCGTAGACCAAAACTGAGACTTTGCTACCGTATCTATGGGTTCCTGAAAGTAGAGGGCAGTGTAGTAAGAATACAGCAAAGAAACAATCTCAGCGCTGGCAAAGACCCGGCGATTCAGTGCGAAGACATCGGATAAGAGAAGGGGGTCGAAAGCCCAAAAGCAGGTTCGACAAGAGGCAGCCATTTTTGTTTCCCGATTTATAGAAGTGAAAATCCCGACACCGTGTGTATGAGCACTCCATTTGTTGGAATACAGTGTCGAAATAGCCTGGGAATCCCGGAAACGTTGCCTAGTGATACGAGTTGGGCGACGAGTGAAAGCCCGGAAAGCTGCAGTGAGAGCACTTTGAGCCTGCAAGTAAGCAGAAGCCCGAGAACGATTATCTTTGGAAACATAGGATAAAAGGTCACCCCATAAGACTGCCTTGGCTGATTGCCAGAAAAGCATGGCATCATCTCTGTGGTCAGCATTTATAATTGCGAACGTATCCCAAGAAGCTTGGAACATGTCCCCGAAGGCAAGGGAGTGGGAAAGAAAACCCGGGAAGCGGGTCTAGGCCTGACGAAACTCAAACCACACCAATGCATGATCATAGATACAAATTGGTTCAATCGCAGTACCCAGCAGATCGGGGAGGAGTGCAGTGGAAAGGAGAAGGTAATCCAGCCTGGACAATGTGCTATGGGCAGCAGAGAGGCATGTGTAGGAGAATGTCATAGGGTGTCTACAATGCCAAACATCACTTAATTTCAGCTGGGAGGAGAGTGAAGAGATATTGAGAAAAGGGAGACGTAATCGGGAAGGGGCACATTGTCCAGCGTAGGTGAAGCTACCATATTAAAATCCCCCCCCCCAGCAGCAGAAAAGGGTCACATAGAGGCAGAAGCCTAGTCAGCAGATTACGGAAGAAGGTATGGGAATAGACATTAGGACCATACAGGTTGCAAAGAGTAAGTCTCAGAGAGCTTATGGTGCAATCAGTAACAGTGAAGTGTCCATCAACATCCATGAAATTGGAATGAACAACAGAAGATAGTTGCGCCCAGACCAACGTGACAACCCCTCTAGATTTGGAGTTATAAGAGGCATAGGACAAAGCAAAATATCCCATCATAGCTAACTTTGGTATTTCAGTTGCTAGCAGGTGAGTCTCCTGTAGGAGAACCACATCAATACGCTGTTTTTTTTAGATAAAGTAGTAATTTTTTGCGCTTCACAGGGGAATGAATCCCACCCACATTCCAAGTACTAAACTTCAGGGAGGCCATCGGACAAAGAGGAGGGTGTTATATAAGTAATACTCAGAAAGGTCGAACCCTGCTACAGGTAATAACAGGAGGGGTCGGATATATGGAGGTCTGGGCATGGAGTGACAGCAAGTGCAGGTGATAGAGCCATAGGGGAGACAGTAGGGAGAACACATAAGGGACCACAGACAACAACACAACAAGGGGAGAGAGAAGAAGGGAAACCAGACAAGGAAAGGTTGGTAAAAATAGAGGCGCCCAAAGGGGAAAGTCTTGGGTAGGCAACAAAGCCAGAACTGGCAACCAGGGGAAAACGACAGACTGTAGGAGCTGGGGGGCTCCTGGTAACCACCGGATAATAGAAAGAACCCTAGAGAATGGGACAGTGGGGAAAAGGAGTAAAAGAGAAAAAAAAAATTCAACCCACCCCATCCCAGAATATAATAGTACAACAGGCAACAATATAAATACAGAAAAACCACATATTACACACACAATAAATGAAATTTAAACAATGGTAAACAACCGCCACAACGAGATCCAGGGGTGTAGTCGAACAGTAATGCAAAAGGCCAAGGGCCAATGAGGACAAGGGAGTGTTCACATCTCAGCTTCCGGAGAAGAAGATCCCAAATGGCGACGACAGCAGCAGGAAAACTTGGAGCCCAGCAGGGGTGCAGGAGAGACGATGGGCGATCACATCCAGGAAGGATACAACCACAGCGGAGCAGGCGATCAAGGACACAAAACAGTCCAGGAAGAGCTAACGTACAGGGGGGGCAGGAACAAGGAAAGACAAAGGGAGAGCCCTCAACATAGGTGAGCGATCGGCAACACAGTGTAACAGAAAGCAGAGCTCCGGTCAGCCAACCGGGGAGGCAGAAGACAGGGAAACAGGATCTTGTGCAGAATCCAAAACTGCTTCATCCAGGAATGCTAGAGCGTCAGGGGGAGACAGAAAGTCTTTAGGGCCTTCCTCCAGGAATATGCGAAGCCGAGCCGGATACAGTAAGGCAAATTATTCCTCCTAGACTGGTTCTCCAAATCATCAATCTTGTTTTGCAGGGAAAATTGTGTTTTCAGCAAAGCTTGAGTAGTATCCTTCAGGGTTTGTAGTTCCACAAAAGAGTCCCCCGCCACTTGTTCTACAGCAGAAACTCGTTGTGTGAGCCCAGCCAGCATGCTGCCAGAGAGCGTTCAATGGAGTCAACGTGCGATTTGAAAAAAGGTGCCATAGACTCCTGTACTGCCCTCACTACCTCAGCATAAGACAAAGGCGGAAGAGAAGTGGCCGAGGAGGACTCCTGCATCGTGTCAGAAGGAGGGGGGGTCGCCATTTGCAGGAGAGCGGGAGAGGCGCGCTGGTCGGCCATATTGGATGTGCTGACAGGCTTGTCCAGCTTCAGGCGTAGTTGTTTCGGGGGCATCGTAATCGGGAATTGCCGTTTCATCAGGCACACAGCACTATGGAGGCGGTCACCATAAGGGAGGGAGAGCAAGATAGGGTGATATGCTGCAGAGTAGCAGGCAAAGACCGTGGTCGCCTCGGAGCCGACAGAGGGGGCGACTTTACTCTATCGCGACCGGAACCAGAAGCTTGAAAAATCTTTCTATTGGAACAATTTATCCTATAGTGTATGGCCAGCTTTATACACGGAAAGATCTTTCAAAGAAAATCGAAAAATGTCTGAAAGATCTTTCAATTGGAACGATTTATCTTACTGTGTGTACCTAGCTTAAGTAATACAAATCACGATCCTTTGGAGTGAGCACAATATGGAACATATCACAGCAATGATCACGGTTCTATTTTGAATAATTATTTAGATACATAGAGAAGTGCTTTTAATTAAGAGTTTATGGGAGGAACTAAAGAGTATAAAGGAGTTTTGGATATTGCCACACACCACCTTGAAAAAGACACGAGTCCGTGTTGAAACGCGTTGATGGTTCCTATAGTGTGTGGTGGGTGAGAGAGCACTGGTTAGAAAAAAAAAGGGCCCTGTTTTTGTTTCCTAGTGCTCTCCTAGTGCTCTCTTCCTAGGAAATCTCTAACAGAGGTAAAAGTTCTAAATTGATTATTACGCTTGAAGAACAACTTTTATAGCAAATTGAAAAGGCTGCACAACTTGGTGAAGTATTAATTATGGGGCACTTTAATTATCTATGCATACATTGTAATACGGAGACTTGTAGTACTATAGGGGGAAACACGTTTTTAAACTAGATGTAGAGGTTATATCAAATATCCAAGTAAAGGAGCACTTTGGAAACAAATCATAATATAATTGCATTTGACATTAATTTTAAGAAGCAACAGAATACAGGATTAACTAGAACTTTTAATTTTAAAAGGGCAGATTTCAGCTAAAGGAGGCTGTAAAGTGCATAGAATGGAATGCAGTGTTTGAAGGAAAAAATACAGAAGAAAAGTGGGATATCTTTAAAACACTATTGGAAACTTACACACACAGGTTCATTCCAATGGTAAACAAAAGAAACAGCATTAAGCATAAATCAATGTGGCTAAATAAAAAAGTAAGGGAAGCAATGAATAGAAAGAGGCATGCATTCAAATTGATGAAATCTGAGGGGACTGCAGTGTCCATCCAGATCTACAAAGAATGTAATAAAACAGGCAAAAAGGAGGTAAAAATAGCAAAAATAGAAAATGAAAAGCTAGTTGCTAAAGAAAGCAAAACAAACCCTAAAAAGTTATTTAAGTATATAAATGGCAAAAGAATAAAGTAGGACAATATAGGACCCATAAAACAGGAGATGGGTAGACTGATTCATGATAATAAGGGAAAAGGGCTGAAATATTAAACATTTATTTTCTTCAGTCTTCACTAGAGAGCAGCCCATGGTTGGAATAATGCCTAAATATGAATATGCAACCCAACCATTTGGGTAACAAAGGAAGAAGTCTAAAGGAGGCTTAAAAAATTAAGATGAAAAAGCACCAGGTCTAGATGGCATACACCCAAAGGTTCTCGATTAGCTTAACTCAGAAATGGCTAGACCCCTATACTTAATTTATATAGATTCAATTGCATCAAGTTTATTGGCGAATAGCAAATGTGATGCCATTGTTTAAAAAGGGAATTAAAACAATACCAGGGAATTATAGGCCTGTAATCATTACATCAATAGTGGGGAAAAGACTGTAAGGCATAATAAGGGATAATATTCTGGATTGCTTGGTGGCCAATAAGATAATTACTGGGTATCAGCATGGATTTACGAGAGATAGGTCTTGTCAAACTAATCTAATTAGCTTCTATGAAGAAGTGAGTGTGAACTTAGACAATGGTGATGCAGTAGATGTGGTGTACTTAGATGTTGCAAAAGCCTTTGATACAGTACCACAACAGAGGTTGGTTCACAAATTAAGGGGACTGGGTCTAGCAAATAACATTTGTACTTGGGTCGAGAATTGGTTGGCGAATAGGGAACAGAGAGTTGTGATTAATGGAACTTTTTCAGATTGGTCAAAAGTTGGGGATGGCTTAGAGAGCAAAGTCACTATTTTTGCAAATGATACTAAAATATGCAGAGTGATAAAAACAGAGCAGGATGTCGTTTGTCTACAAAGGGACTTGATTAAACTGATTCAACATAGATAAATGTAAAACTATGCATTTAGGTCACAACAAAAAGCATATACATTAAACAGGATTAATTTAGGGAAGGCTTCAATGGAGAAGGATTTAGGGGTACTGGTAGATAATAGACTTTGCAATAGGGCACAATGTCAATCAGCAGCAGCAAGGGCCAATAAGATATTAGCCCGTATAAAAAGTGGCATAGATGCACGGAATGACTGTTACCACTCTATAAATTGTTGGCCTTGTCTAGAATACGGGGTACACTACTGGGCACCACTCCACAAAAAGGACATTAAAGAACTGGAACAGGTTCAGAGAAGGACAACAAAACCTATAAAGGGTATAGAGTCACTTAGTTATGAGGAACGGCTAGCAAGTTTAGGCATGCAAGCTTTCACGTGAACTCTTTACCCATAGAACAGTACAGAGGACATGTGGTCACCCACTAAGATTAGAAGAAAGGAAGTTTCACAACCAGCAGAGCAAAAGGTTCTTTACAGTAAGGGCAGCGAGGATGTGGAATATATTGCCTGAGAAGGATGTGATAGAAGGATCAATATATGTATTTAAGAAGAGGTTAGACAAATTTTTAGAGGTAAAGGTTATCCAGGGTTATTACTGGTAAGTAAATTATTACCTTAGTCAGGAGGGAGCCCTTGTATATTTAAACTAGATCAACTTCAATTATAAAATTAGGATCGCAGGAGATCCAATGTAAGTTGAACTTGATGGACTAACATCTTTTTTCAATCTCAACAACTATGTTACTATGTTACTATGAGTAGTTTGGCTTCCTTTGTGTTGAATGCCCCGTCACCCCCACTCTTTATTTACTCCCCAAAATTCACAAGTCACTTTCACAACCACCGGAGAGGCATATTATTTTGTGTGTGGGTTCTTTGACTTCTAATATATCTTTTTCCGTCAACATTTTTTCTTTACAAGTACATGAGACATCTCTTATATACGTTTTATATACGTGATACTATTTATTTATTACAAAAATGTTATTCTATTGTTTGGAGAGACACATTTAATTTTCTAACGTTGGATGTTCAGATCTTATACATCAACATCCCATATGATTTAAGTGTAGATATCTATCATCTGTGCTTATCCAGCCCTAACTACAATCTGCAATCTCTCTCTCTCCACTGGTACCTTCTTGTCCATGTTCAAGCATGCACTAATCACTCCAATTCTGAAAAAAACAAAACTCTGACCCAAACTCTCCTTCTAATTACCGTCCTATTTCACAACTCCCATGCCCATCTAAACTGCTTGAGAGACTCGCCTACTCTCGCCTGACCGACTTTCTTTCTTTACACGACCTTCTGGATCCTCTCCAGTCAGGATTCCGTTCCCAACACTCCACTGAAACAACCCTCACTAAGGTAGTCAATGATCTTATCACTGCCAAATGCAGTGATAAGTGAATGCAGTGAACTACTCTCTCTTAATTCTCCTGGATCTTTCTGCTGCTTTTGACACTGTTGACCATTCACTACTCATACAAATGTTACAATCACTAGGTATTGAGGACACAGCTCTTTCCTGGTTTATATTCTATCTTTCTAATCGCTTTTTCAGTGTTCCCTTCTCTGGATCCACCTCCCCTGCACTTCCCCTGTCTGTTGGAGTACCACAAGGCTCAGTTCTAGGTCCATTGCTCTTCTCTATCTTGCTCTAAGTCATTTGGTTTTCAGTATGATCTTTATTCTGATGATACACAAATATACCTATCCACTCCCGAGCTCTCACCAACAGTGTTGGCCCGTGTAACTCAATGTCTTTCTGCCATTTCATCTTGGATGTCCTCCCGCCAACTCAAACTTAATCTTTCAAAAACTGAACTAATAATTTTTCCACCTGCCAATAAAAGCTGTCCACCTGACCTCTCCATTTCTGTTGACAATGCTGAGATAACTCCTGTTCACAAAGCTTGCTGTCTAGGTGTTACTCTCGATTCTNAACTGTCCTTTACTCCACACACTCCATACAATCTGTTTCTAGATCCTGTTATATACATTTAAAAAACATTTCCAGAATCCGTAAATACCTTACACAAGACACTGCAAAAAACTCTCATTCATGCATTAATCATCTCCCGAATCGATTATTGCAACGCTCTCCTAATTGGCCTCTCACAGTATAAAATCTCTCCCTTACAGTCTATATTACATGCAGCAGCCAGACTAATCTTTGCTAAACTCTTCTAGTGCCAGTCCACTTTGCCAGTCTCTACACTGGTTGCCTGTACTTTACAGAATTAAATACAAAATCTTGTTGCTAACCTACAAAGCCATCAATAACACTTCACCCACATACATATCTCACTCCTCTCTAGATATATCCCAGCTCGTTCTCTAAGATCTTCACAGGATCTACAACTCTCTTCTACACTAAACAAATGCTCTGATTCCTGGTTACAGGACTTCTCCCGGGCTGCACCTGCCCTCTGGAATAATCTTCCTGGCATGTTAAGGTTATCCTCCACTCTCCAAACTTTTAAGCGCTCCCTTAAAACTCATCTATTCAGACAAGCTTACCATATTCCTCAACCTACTTAACATGTTCTCCTCTGCTTATAATTATTCACCAACAATTTCTGCTGCTAACACTGCTGTGTAACTGGATCACACAGAGCACAGAGCACTTTTACGATACATCCTGGCTGGTCCATCCATTATACAATGTTTCATTTGGAACAGTCCTTTTAGCACTAACCTGGTGTTCTATGGCCAGTACATAGACAATTTGATTATTATTTGGGATGGGGACCACAGTTTGGCTCAGGATTTTGTTATTTTTTTGAACCGCAATGATTTAAACATTTCCTTCTATCCGGCGGAACCTAGTTCATCTACTTTTATCTGAATTTATGTATCTATAAGGACATTATAATGTTTTATTTGCTACATTGTATCTAGATGAATATAGTATGAGTTATCTTTTTATTTGAAACAATTGTTTCTATGGTGCCAGTAATTTTACATTCTGTGAGCCTCTTGAATTTTATAGATTTAATAAATATTTAATATTTCTTTCCTACCACTTGTACATTATTTATTTATTTGTCAACTTGATATATAATATTGTATATTGTATGTATATTTTGAAGTGTCTGTGGACGGAGAAAATGGTTCGATCTAGCGTTCCACCCCCCCTCTTTTATTTTTTAACCCCTTTAAGACACAGCCTATTTGGTCCCTAATGACCAAGCCATATTTTTACAAATCTGTGTCACTTTATGTGGTAATAACTTTTTAATGCTTTAACTTATCCAACCGATTCTGAGACTATTTTTTCGGGACACATACTTTAAGTTAGTGGTAAATTTTGGTTGATACAGTCTGTATTTTTTCGTGAAAAGTGCGCAAATGTCATGAAAAATGCTACAATGTTGTTACAATTTTTGCTTGTAACACAGATAGTCATACCACACAAAATAGTTACTAAATAATAATTTCAATATGTCTACTTTCTGTTGACATCGTTTTTAAACCTCCTTTTACTTTTTTAGGGCGGTAGGGGGCTCATAAACTTAGTAGCAACTTTTTGCAATTTTAAGAAAATTTGAAAGTTTTAAAAATTTAGGGACCAGTTCATGTTGGATTTGACTTTATTTAGGGGCCTGTGTGATAGACACCCCCATAAATGACCCCATTTAGAAAACTGCAACCCTCAAACTATCCAAAACAGCACTCTGGAAGTTCATTAACCCTTTAGGTGTTTAAAAGAATTAAAGCAAAGAGAGGGTAAAATTTAAAAATGTCCCATTTTTTTTAGCACATTTTCCATGTTAATCCATTTTATTCTGGACCAATATTAACCAGGACAGATGTTACACATGAGACAAAGCTTAAAATGTAATCCCCTGGTTCTTCAGATTTTAGAAACATCCCATATATGGTTACAGATCTGTCAGGCTTCTGTCCCCGGATGACGGCCAGGGCGAGCGCAGGGGAGGTGAACAGGGAAGACACGCTGCTTACAGTCAGCTGAGTTATGCAGGTGAGGGTGATTATGTTTAAAGGGGGTGGGAATTTAACAGGCCTGTTCGTGTTTTAGAGGTTATGTTTCTGCCTGTCCTAATGATAGAGGATGAAAATCCTGTGAAATGTTTATGATGTGATGGCAGAGTTTAAATAAACTGAAGTCTGTGAGTGCTGCCTTCTTCTATGCTGTATTTACAAGTTGTTTGGGTTCAAGCCCTGCAGCAGGATATCTATCATTATGGGAGTGCAGTCCACGCTGTATGTATGTGTATGTATATATATATATATATATATATATATATACACACACACAGATAAGTGTCAAAATTGGAGCTACAAAGACATTACAAAAACATTATAAAAATTGACATAATCATTTTATGTTTATAAAAAAATTCATTATTATAATAATATATATGACCACCAGGACAGGACGAGGAATTAGAAAGCTTAATAATGCAAAACATCAATAAGATGGCATTGAAAGGGGAGGTAATAATCATGGGAGATTTTAATCTAGCAGATGTTAACTGGGAGGATTTATCTGCCAGCACCAATAGAAGTGGGCACTTTCTAAATGCATTACAAGGAGCATTGCTCAAGCAGTTAGTGACAGAACCCACTCGTAAAGATAATATCTTAGATTTGGTACTTACAAATGGTGTAAGAGTCTCAGATGTTAGTNGAAAGAATTATTTTGAAGAAAGGGTAGTGGATAAGTGGAATAGCCTCCCATCAGAAGTGGTGGAGGCTAATACTACAGAACAGTTTAAGCATGCTTGGGATAAATATAAGGGTATTCTGAGTCTCAAAAAAATAGCGATTAAATTTGGGTTGGTATAGTTTTAAATACACAATGGGGCAGACTGGATGGGCCATGTGGCTCTTATCTGCCGTCACGTTCTATGTTTCTATAATATTCATTATTATCATATGATAAAAATGATAAATGATACATATTATAAAGTCAAATAAAATATAATAAATCTACCACACTCAATCATAGGAAATGACCTTAGGTTTGGGGGGGTAATACCTTCTTAAGCATAGGATCAAGTTAGGGTTTAGGTTAAAGGTAGACACAAAGGTTAGGTTCTTATGAAAGGTTTTATTATTATGATTATGATTATTTTTCTAATGATTGGATGTACCACATCCTATTTCTTGATGTTGTTGAATTCCTACAAGGTGGGATCCAGTGGCATAGCTATAGGGGTCGCAGTGCGACCGGGCCCCAAGCTCACCACTAGCGCCATGGACCCTCTCCATTCCTGCATGATCTGCTTGCCAGGCACTTCTCATTCTCTCTGTCACCTGCGTGCTCTGCTGCCCCCCCTTCCCCCGTGTATCGTATAATCTGCATGTACACTGAAAACTGTCACCCTGCAGCACACAGGGCAGCTCCTGGCTTCAATCTTGTNGCTCCTGGCTCCTGTATCATGCAGGCTGTATGATTTATTTATTTTATTTATTAACAGGTTTTTATATAGCGCCATCAGATTATGTAGCGCTTTACAATTTTAACAATCAATAAGACATGACTGGGTGGTAACAGAACAGAATGGGTGAGGAAGAGGGCCCTGCTCGCAAGCTTACATTCCATAGGATACTGGGGATTGATACAAAGGGGTAAGTGCTATTATTATACAACAGATGGACCAGCCAGGTTGTATCGTAAAAGTGCTCTGTGTGATCCAGTCACACAGCAGTGTCGTAAAAGTGCTCTGTGTGATCCAGTCACACAGCAGTGTTAGTAGCAGAAATTGTGAGTGAATAGTTATAAGTGAATAGTATGATGTAGCCTTCCAGACATTCCATTAACTATAAATGAGTACCGAGGCCCGCTTTCCTCTCAGTATCGCCAGCTGATTTCCCTTGAAGTACCTCACTCTCCCTCTTTCCTCTGACTCAGAGCAGCTCAGCTCAGGCTCCCCATCACTGTCCCAAGGGTTTGCAAATAAAAGTTCCCATCAAATAAAAAATAATGAGGCAAAATAAATTTAATGGACATTATCGTACTCCAAAGCTAGATGTACTGCCTCAATGTCCCCTTTATGGGGAACATTTGTATATAAGGCCTGGAAGTCGCAGGTCATAAGTAAATATGATAAATGTCAAACATTTGAGGAACTGGGTGGAGTCATTCAAATGCACTCTCTAGGAAGCAGCATATGACTGTAAAAAGACAAATTAGAAGTTAACAAATTGAAATTAAAAGAAATAATGGGAGATCCTGGAGGAGTGGCCAGAAGTCCAACAGGGCTTAAAGAGCTTCTCTTCAGCTCCTCGATTTCATTGCAAAGGTGCTGCAGATGATGTAATTGTGTCTATGACATCACATCCTGTGGCCACATGCTGTTTCTATAATACCGTGGATTGAACTCCTCGGAGATCAGGGTGCCTTCCTGGGAGTCTGGGAGATCTCCCAGATTTTAAATGCATCTAAATCCTTCCTAGTGTGATTTCCAAAATAAATTTATTAATGTTTATCAACTAGTGACACTATAATATTTAGAAAAATGGTTAATGAAAACATTTTAAACAAATCAAAATTGTAATAAAATTGTATGTTTGCCACTTAAGTCAAAGGCATCATATAACGTAATAAACACATTTCAGATGTTTTTTTTTCTCATGAAATCACTATTACACTCTATGTTTACATACAAAAAATAATGAATTTATATTTACTTGGTGGCACTCTCCATGCGTTGCAGATGTGGATTTGTATACTACATAGGAGATCTGACTGCCTGCGCTGCAGGTCCACTGCAGGTGCCCAAACCTGTGCACAATTCCATTATTACTAACAATGTTTGCTTGGCCGCCGAGGTACACTGCCCTTCTTGCTGCATTGGTATGGAGCTCCCCTGGTTCAAGGGTGTCCAGATGGTTCAGCAGGACACATTCACCGGGATTTGAAATCTCCAATGCTTGAGGATTTCAAGTAAGCGTCAAAAAGGCTTTACGATTTGGATTTCCCTACAAATGAAGGAGAATTAGCAGCAATATAACCTGAATTCCCCAGTGAATTCTCCAAGATGAGAGCAATTTCCTGAATTCGCCATGTCAAATTCACAAATACCTCTGGCTTGGCGAATTAATCCTTGTTACTGGGAATAAATTTCAGCCAATTAGGGCACATGTTATTTCAGGCTATTTTTTGCCCCTCTTTCTTTGGGCCTGGGCTATTGACATCCAGCAGCAGCAGCAGTAGTGAGGAGGAGAAGGGACCAATGCAGGGTAAGGAAAGTGCTCCTGATCTGAGGCATAAAACTAAGCATGAGCGCAATAACAGCCATGCTGAGAATGCTGCACTGATTGAGGCCAGCAAGCGCAAAAAACACCTTTGGGGGGAGATTGTTAGGGCAGTTAATGCTATTGGCCCACATAAGCGCAGTTTTTACAATATAAAAAAATAGTTCTCGGACATCACGCGGCATGTGAGGAAGAAGTTGGGACACATAGCCATAAGAAAACAGGTGGTGGGGAATGCTTGGAGGTGTCCTTTCACCCTTATGAGGAGGCCATCCAGCCGATAATTCCGGAGGAGCTCATTGAGGGTGTAGGCCCGTTATATACAGACCTATGCATGAAAGGCAATGCTAACATTACTTTGATAAAAAATTATTTTCACGTTTTCTTTAAATTTACCATAATGGTGGGTAGCATTTAAATGTTTGTCAACAATAGCACAGTTTAAAACAAATCCACTTGTACATTACTTTCCACACGTGCATGNATCCCATAATTAGTTTACAAATCTAGCCAATAACATCCTACTTGAATTCATGAAAACTTACAAAAAAAATACACTTATATGTGAAATGGTTAATTCACATGTAACAATTATTTCTTGCCTGTATCCATGACCTACTGTGTTCCTGAGAAGTTTATGACAGAACTTCCACATCCTCACTGTCTGCTTCAACAATCTTACCCCAAGGTTCACTAAGGGCTAGATTGTAAAGCAAGCCCACACCATATGTGACACCTTCCTTGGAGAATAAAGAAGTTGCCCACCAGACTTAGCAAGGCACTGAAAGCGAGATTTTAATACACCAAAGGTTTAACACAAATCTAGTGGCGCTTTAAATCATACAAAGGCACAATAAACATTTACATAAAAGTTACAAAAAATTTCCTTACTCAAAATCTAGCCCTCGGGCATATGATGTTGCTCAGAAAGCTCAAAAAGAGCTGAATGCCTCAGAATATATGCATCGTGATATGAGCCTGGAAAGCTGGCATATACACTCAAGATTCATAGGTTCGCATCACAGACCACTTGAACATTTAGGGAATGGTACCCATGTCGATTAACATCGCATGATTTTAGCCAGAGCACTTAGCGCCTTAGATAATTGTCTGGAAAAATTTGGCTGTGATATTCCACACTCACCCTGACATGAACTGGAAGGACCCAGTCACCAGGAAATTAATGGAACACATTAATTTCAGCAGCCCAGGAACTGCATGACAACGAGCACTCTCTGGCTCTAAATCCTCTCTCACCTGTTCAGAAGTGTGGCACGTTTAATACGGAATAACTTCATCACCTCCTGATTGGTCAGGGATCCCAGGTCCTTACGCACCAGAAACGTATGCAACAGACATGGAATGGTGTACACAGTTTGGACCTGGGGCTGGTCATGCTGTTACAGTAGGTCTCCTTTCCTTCCCCTGACCTGTGCCTAAGAGCACAGGCGAAGGCTACACTCATACAGGCAGCGCCTTCCGTGATAACAATCACACATCCATGTGTTAACATGAATATGGAACCTTTAAATAGTGTTCCTAATTAACATTGCTATGGCTATTGACAGTGTTCTCAAATCCCCTTACTCTGGTGACGAATGACCTACTGTCGATTTCAGGAAAATGACATGGTGAATTCTGGGCGAATAAGCATTTCCTGAATCTGCCTTCTGTATACTTAATATGGCAATATTCGACGCAGAGATTTCATCTTGGGGATTTGAATTTGACAACTGAACAAGCAAATTTTCAGCAATTCGCGTTTTACTGAATAATCAAAAGGACAATTCGCCACAGAAATCGCTTCAATTTGGCAATTTCATCAAATCGACCTTTACTGAATTCCCCCCATAATGTAGATTTGCATCATTAGACTTTTCTTTATTTTTATTTTTGATCTTATGGTACAAGGAATGCATCTTTGAATTGTTTTTATAGGTTTGTAATGTTTTTTGTTTTTTTTTTGTTTTTGCTAGACTTTACGATTCTAAAAAACCCTTTTGAGTGACTGGCTTATTTGTGGCTAATTTTGTCAATGGTAGAATTTATATATGGCTGCCAGTCTTGCACCCAAGGTCCTTCTGCATAAGTCTTGAAAACATGTGAACTAAATATTGTTTTTTGCTTTTCCCAGTTTCACAATGCAGATTGCAATTTATGCAGTTGATGAAGCTTATGGTGTCTTCTTAGCATTTCTGTATGACAGTGTCAGCATCAGAGAGACCGGAACTGCATTGTTAAGTGACGTGTCAGTCTCTTTGGTTTGTCAGCTGGTGAGGGGAGGCAGCAGTTCCGTGTCCCCCCAAATTTTATATAGGAAACTCTACAACTTGAGCAGAAGGACCTTGGTTGCAAGATTGGCAGCCATGTAGAAATTCTACCATTGACAAAATGCCTGGGGGTCTTACAATTTTGTGCTACTGGAACAAAAGGTATCTAAGTTCACACTCACTTCTTCATAAAAGCTGATTAGATTTGTTTGACAAGACCTATCCCTCATAAATNCATNCTGATCCCCAGTAATTATCTCATTGGCCAGCAAGTAATCCTGAATTTTATCCCTTATTATGCCTTCCAGTATTTTCCCCACTATTGATGTCAGGCTTACAGGTCTATAATTCCCAGGTATTGATTTAATCCCCTTTTTAAACAATGGCACCACATCTGCTA
>JABWIB010002800.1:5885-24777 GCA_016617825.1 Platyplectrum ornatum | reverse complement strand
ATTTAAAGAACTTTTTAGGGTTTGTTTTGCTCTCTTTAGCAATTAGTTTTTCATTTTCTATTTTTGCTATTTTTATCACCTTTTTGCATGTTTTATTACATTCTGTAGATCTGGAAGGACTCAGCAGTCCCCTCAGATTTTAACAATTTGAATGCACGCCTCTTTCTACTCATTGNTTCCCTTACCTTTTTATTTAGCCACATTGGTTTATGCTTAATGCTTTTTCTTTTGTTTACCATTGGAATGAATATTGCTTTACAGTGTGCATTTTGAACATTTAAAAATGTAACTAATGGGTTTTTATTTAACCAACATTATGGCCAAGTCAATAGTTTCTGGGAGTGACAACTGCATACATAAATCTGGAACAACATCCTTGAATAAAGTTTAAAACACGTCATGCATCAAGAATGCTGTTTAAGCAGAATTTTTCAAATGATTACAGCTGCCTTTGTGTTATTTTTTGACGTCCACTTTAAATGTAATATTTTTTTTTCAGTGAGTAGCACAGTAAAACATTAATGATGACTTATCCACCATTAACAATAAAGGTTGTGTGGAAGGGTATAAGTGAGCTATATTGGGGTACTAATACATGCATATGAAGCACTGTTTTATAATGTGAAAAAATAAATCAATTAATCATGATATTTGAGTATACCTTGGAATCTTCACATATCAAATCTAATTTTGTTTACACAATTTCTAGTTGCATAACCTGCATTTTAGTCACCACAGCTAAATTTCCAGCTGGTTAGAAACAACTCATTGGAAAAACCACAACATACTTTCATACTTTTGTTAACAATGGAAGTTTTCTTGCAGCACAATTTAAAAGTTTTTTGTGTAAATATAGCAATGTGTGTCAACTAACAAATAGGTAATAATAAATGTATTAAAGCTTATTATGGCCAAACACAAGTTAAAATATCCATACTAACATACACCATATACTATATATTATGTAATGTGAAAAAGATAAGTCAAAGATGATGCTATGGGCAACATGTGTTAGGTAACATGCATGCAGTATCTGAAATATTACCATGAGGGTAATTTACTAAAGGTCGGTTTGTCCATCTCGCCTAAGCGAATCGATTATGGGCTCAATTTGGTCATTTTGGGATTTACTAACGGTCGATTTGTTGTAGTTGTCTAGATTTTAAATTGTTTTTTTTTTTCTCCACATCCATTTCCTCACTGATGGGCACACAGATTTCAAATTGTTGTGATTTCAATGGTTGAGATGCGTTCTTGAGACCAAATCGCATGCGAGATTGTTTGAAATCAATTTTTTTTAAAGAGGTGCCTTTCCCAGGGGAATTGAACCATTCTTAATGGGCTGCACTATGTAAATGGAATTATAATGGAAAAAACATGGATGTGTGATTTTTACAATGTCAGAAATGACAGGGTACTTGGGGCTTGCTGTGGCCTTTGCAGTTAGGCATAGGTCATGTGTAAGAGAGGAGGATCCTTACCATCTCCAGCCCCAGGTCCAACCCATGCAGCCAATTCCATGGGGCATGTGGTCCTTTTTGGTGTGTTTGCACCTGGCCTGGTCTAATCAGGAGGTAGTGCAATTATTCCGCCTTATCCTCACAAGCCTCCTGAGCTTATATGACCAGGTGAACAAGTATTTAGAGCCTGATACATCTCGGCCTCATGCAGTTTCTGGGCTGCAAATAAAAAAATAAATGCCATTATAAATGAATGCCATTCACTTCCTGGACACTGGATCTTTACAGACAGGGTCAGGGTGAGTGATTGGCACATCCAAGGTGACAATTTTCAGACACTTATCTCAGGTTTTAAGTGCTCTGTGTAAAATATTCAAGACATTTCTGTTTTCCCAGCCTGGCGAGAGCTTAAGCAGGCATTCTATGTGATCTAAGGGTTTCCATCTGTCATGGAAGCCATAGATTACACTCACGTTGCACTCAGGCCCCCGAGGGAGGTCCTATATCAATAGGCACTATTACCACACCTGTGTATGTGGTATGTGATGCTAAACAAAGAATCATGAGTATATATGCCAGCTACTCCGGCACATGCTACGATTCCTATATGCTGGGGCAGTCTGCCCATTTTGACACATTTGAATCATATATGCCAAAATTTTCAATTATACAACCCATCCGTGGGTTGTTGTGATGGACTGGATGCAGATGCCAAAGACCTCTTTGCATTGGAACTTAAACCACAGACAGGACTTTCTGAATATGGACTAAAAAAATTGCAGAATGTGTTACATATAATATGATAAAAGTAAAAGTAAAAGACAAAGTGTCTGGGTCTAACTCACCAGGTGGCTCTGGCAGGTCAGAATCCAATGGTGCCACACCAATGCTCACCTCCTCAGGGATTAAGCTGAGTAGTTGCTCCTCATAATTATGTAATGTGATTGTGACTACTGGCGTACCACAGGCTCTGGGATCTTCTCTGTGCTGCCAATTTAGATGGTGCTTAAGATCCTACAGTTCCTACAGTTCGCCTCTGTACCCTTATATGGCCCGATGGCATTCACTGCCACAATTTCTAGCCAGAGAAGGTGTGTCCTGGCATGGTTGGTGGAAGCAGCATGGGACCCCAGGAGCTCTGTATAATATGGCACCATTGCCTCAACAAGTGCAGCTTTTTCCATCCTACTAAAACGGCCCACAGATTTTATGCTATGGTTATGCTAGATAGCTTTCACAGATGGAGAAGCCGGAGCCTATGCGCTTGCATTTCTAGAGCGCAGGGAGGGGGGAGATGGACTCATTGGACCTGATTCAAAGATTTTGCGTGCGGTCGCCAGGGCCTAAATTCACTAAGCGGAGAGTTTGCTGGAGAATTTGAAAGGTGGTGAAGTTGCCCATAGCAACCAATCAGATTCAAGCTCTCAGTTTCATTTTGCATACTGGAGAATGTGAGCTCGAATCTGATTGGTTGCTATGGGCAACTTCACCACCTTTCAAATTCTCCAGCAAACTCTCCACTTAGTGAATTCCCCCCCAGGTCCGCAATATCCAGAGCGCAGGGAGAGGGGCAGGCCACATGCCCCGCATCCCTGCGCTATAGTAAAAAGCGCAGGGGCTCCGGATGGCTCCGGATGCGATCACTGCGAGCATGAAAGCCGGTAGTCACTGCTCAACTACTGCCCAGTCACTGCTCAACCACACAGACACATTTTAATTTATAAAATAATATTTATTATATTTTTATTTTTTAAAACTTTTTTTTACACTAAATGAGGCAGGTAATTGTCAATATGACATTACCTGCCTCTTGTGCCTCTGCACTAAGCCTGCACCATGTTCAGACATGGTGCAGGCTGCACTTCCAATTAGCAGGGCTTAGCCTTGCTAAAAGCGCATATGGAAATGAGAAAAGGGGCGTGAAATTTCTCGCAGGGCTGAATCAGCCCCATTGTGTGTCTGTCGCACCTGCGCTCAATTTAGAGCTGCATTCAGAGCTGGTGAATAGCATGCATACAGGGTGCAAGCTGTGCCCGCAGTAAACTCTGAATCAGGTCCTAAACCTCCACACACCTATTCGCCCTACCTCTCTCAGGACCTGATTCACTGAATGGAATGCGTCTTTTTTTACCGTATGGCTTGCGATAATCCACACTGCGGATACGCGGCTTGAATAAAAACGTGTGCAAATTAGCCATAGTCACAGCATCCGACTAACACCGCTTCCGTCTTTTCATTGAGTGACTTGTGGGCGTGTTTAGGCATGCAAATCCATACAGAGGGCGTTTCTACGCACATGCATCACAAAGCGCCCAATTCTAAGTATGGAAATGCATTTTTTTCTCTGCGCCACCTCAGACCATGGTGCAAGTCGACCGTAGAGCTCATTAGCTAAATTAAGTTAACGTGCAACCACCTGCTACACCTCCTTGCTGGGCCCAGTGCATTTAAAAATGCATCCTAAATGGACATGTTTCAAAGCAACATAGCAAATACAAAGCTGTGCATTGGCTAGAAGGTACTAAGAAATGTAAGTAATTTTACGTTTTTCCGCATGTAAACACTAAATATGTTGCATGAGTTCTATTTGCTTCCATGTCCAAGTGTAACACGTACTAAAACATATTTGCCCACGTACAACACTACTACTTATACTACATTATACTGTAGTGTCATGCAAATGTGGTTGCATTGTTAACCTTTATGCTTATTTTTGTCTTCTCTTGATAGTCTTCCATATTTGAAGGTAGTGAAATCATCTGACCTGGCTGAAGATGGTTGTTTGTCGCACAAAGAAGAACATCGCGCTTTCCGTCTCAATGTTGTGACTAATTATTTTTCAGGTAAGTTGGGTAACACATCAAGTATAACATTTAAATAACACAGTAGGAGTCAAATATTAAGTGCATTTAAGTAGATTTATTTTGTTGTTAAAACATGCCTTATTGGTTACCACTGTAAGGATATTCTGGCTGTTGAGGGTGACATTGTCTGGTCAGGAAAGGGTTTGGGCCAAAATGTGTTTCCATATTAGTTTGTATGGGTTGTCCTGAATGTTGTTGGTACGGTTGATAATGATGCATGTATTGTTGTTGTGCATATTGTGGGAACATAGATTGTGTCTGAAAATGTGGGTACAGGCCATGTTCGGAGTATGGAGGATATAATGGTTGTGGTCATGTAATTTCAAGTGGTGTTTGTATAATATCTTGGACAGGTGTGGAACCAGTGGTGTTACACTATTGTCTGAAATGAATGATGACTCTGAAGATGGACGTTAGGACAGTTGTGATGGTGTGTGTGGCTATTGGTGTGGCGGTGTGATTGTAGATGAGGTGTTTGCCTGTGTTTCGGCAAGACTATCACGCTGTGATGTTGTTGCGTGATGCCTCACAAATGGCCGGTGTGCACCTTTAATTTTTCTCCTGATCACACTTGACAGTGGTGTTGTAGTTGTCTGCCCAGGTCCATCACGTAATGTACATGGTTTGCCACTAACCAATACGCGCCTGGATGAACTTCCTACACCTGTCTGTGTCAGGTTTTGCAGATGATAATGAGATTGTCCAGTCTGGTCACTGGTGCCAGCTACAGGAGACGAAAGCCATGATATCAAGGGAGCTGCTGGGTGTGTTGGCTGGGGTGCTGGAGGGCGTGTTGGCTGGGGTGCTGGAGGGCGTGTTGACTGGGGTGCTGGAGGGTGTGTTGGCTGGGGTGCTGGNGTGTTGGCTGGGGTGCTGGAGGGCGTGTTGGCTGGGGTGCTGGAGGGTGTGTTGGCTGGGGTGCTCAAGGGTGTGTTGGCTGGGGTGCTGGAAGGCGTGTTATCTGGGGTGCTGGAGGACGTGTTGGCTGGGGTGTATGATGGATTGTATGGACGGGTGTGGCATTGTCAATGTTTGACATTGTTTGAAGTGGTGAAAAAGTATTAATATCTTGGTATGAACATAGGGATTGTGTTGGAGAAATGTTTCCAAAACTTTGCACAACCAGTGCTACAGTAGTGTGGTGTGCCACTAGCGATTGAAAGCATGTAGCTATAATGGCTATAATGTTCTGCAGATACGTTGTTTCGTATTAGAGTAATTACAATGGATATTCTGTCGTCTGCTTCTTGTACCACATTACTGGTCTCCATGTTCATGGTGTCATTGGGGTCGTCAGGCTGTCTCTGGACACTGTCCTCATGTTGATCATCCTGGTCACTTTCCCCAGTTCTTGGCTCTAATGTGTGTTGAGATAATGTGAAAATAGTTTTGTACAGATATTGTATGTTGTGTACAAAATATAACATGCTTACGTTGATGGGTTTTTTTTTTATTTGAATCATTATTAATACAGGACACTTACCAGCAGGTGGATTGTGAAACAGGCGTGGAGGAGCACCGTAGACGTATTTTTTCCTTAAGACGGCGACGAAAGTTATTCCACCTATGAATTGTGAGAAATGTAATCAATATTTGGTTGAAAATGAGTGTAAATAATAAAAAAAACTTTAAAAAGATAGTTGTAACTTTTTTTTTACAAAAAAATCTTGCCACACAATGTCGTAATGCACAGGATCATTTTAGCAAATAATAGTCACAGCATTTACCATGTATATTGTAAGCAGGGCCCAAACATTAAGTACATTACACATGTAGGTATACATCTTGATTAATTTCTATTTTGTAATGTGAGTTTAAGGAGTAAATTGTAACTGTACATTAATATAGTTAGACACTTATATGTTCCTGTGCATATGATATAGCACCGTTAAAGTATAATGCAGCTTTGCTCAAACATTGTAAATGGACATGAAACATAACATGACATAACAGTGTTGAATTTTGGTTAATCATGCAAATCATGAAATGCGTAATTTTGTATGTGTACAAATAACGCACACATACTGATAATACACACCTACCGACATGGGGAATATTCTGACAAGGCTAGAGTATAACTACAGAAACTGCTACAAATAAATTTCATTATGATAGTTTAACACCGCCATAAAGAACCTTTTTTAACAAACATAATGCATGACTATGGCAATTTTAATAATGTTGATTTGCACCTTTGATTATAAAGTTTTTGAAAAATCAAACGGCAAGTGTAACACCGCGCAAGGAAACGGAAGTAGTTTTACGCAGGGAGATGACATTTTCTAATCATGATATCCAATCACAAAACAGTACAGTGACGAAAGTGAAACCACTCATTTAGAAAAANGGCCAAGTCAGCTGCATTCACCCATGAGGAGTAGGTGCCCAAGGTGAGGGTGCTTGCTAATGACCCTGATTTTAATCGGGAATTTGTGATACACCACACAAAAAGGCATGCCAACCGTTGTGTGAAACATGCGCTTCGTGAACAGTGTGGCTCCAGGAGGAGCAGGGAACAAATTCGCCGCCGGTGGTCAGATCTAAAACACAGAAGCCCACAGTTACTGCGCCCAATTAGGGGAAGACTGCGTCGAGAGGCACATGAAAGTAAGTGGTCTTGGCATGCATTGTGTATTCACACTTACTGGACCTTAACCATAGTTGCATCAAAACCCAGTCAAAATGGCTACGTTACAAAACACATTTAGCAGCATGCACACAGCACAGTTGTAAAGGTATGCACAAGTGTGTAAGGTGTTGTATGTACTTTACAGATTGTGCATTACTTTTGGCCAGCCAACCAAGCAAAAAATACAAACATACAAACAAAAAACAAACAGGTTAAAATGGTAACTCACATTTTTTACATGTTTATACAAATGACAATTACTTTGCCATGACTAACAAAGTATGCCTCTGCAAAAGACACTGATACATTTAAGAACTGCAAAATCATGGCCAATTCCACAATTACACTTTTCTGATGTCTAATGTGCCAATAGCACATATAAACCAAGCCATCTTGCTATGTTAATGTGGGAAATGATGGTTACTTCATTGAGTAGTGTAAAAATATCTTGCTTCTTGCTGTGTTAGCTAGATTTTAATAATGCATTAAATTTCAGTTACACGGGAGTTTTCACGACTTTGCAAAGCTAACGTGACATGGATAATGTAAAACTATAAACACACTTTATTTCTGGCTTCCCTGAAGATCAGTCTTTATAAATAAAAGCTAGCACATATTTTTTCCATAAAATATAACATTTGTAAAACACAATACATACCTAGGTAATGCAAATTATTTGTGTGCAGTTATTGATTAAAGTTGCAAATAATCCTTTTTTTTTCTCTCCCAAATTGTCAAACATACAAAACAGATGCAAATCCACGGGATAAGCCAGTCCCTGCCAGAGTGGAGCAAATGCAGANGGAACACATGTCTGCACATGAGGTGGAACAGGAGTCTGCTGACATCCCAGAGGGCCAGGATTATGAGGATGCTGAGGAGGAAGCAAACTCTATAGCTCAGAGATCGCAGCTCATAGATGAGCCTGTCATGCTGCAGTCGGAGGAAGAGCAAGAAGAGTTTGATGCCATTGATTTGGGGGATGGTGATGAGGCTGGTAAGTTACGTATGAGAGAAAAATGTGACCTATGATTGTATACAAAGGCAAAAAGAAATTTTTTAACTGGAGTTATAATTTGCTGATGTTATTTTTAAAGGTGACCATGACGATAAGCCAATGGCTGATCCGGTCGACAATGATGAAGAACAAGGTAACAACATAGATTTTGAGTATGGGTAAAATGTTTTATTTTCAAAATGTAGGTGTCTAAGATGGTGCTATGTGTAATTGGAAATGTGTTTAAATATGTGTAAATCTATAATTTTTACATCATTTTCACGAGGATGAGCCTATGCCTGAGGCTATGTATGCGCTTTCGAATGGGCCAATATCTACAAGGCGCTTTAAAAGAAATCATTGCCATTGCTGAAGCAGCGAATAATTTGGGGCAGAGTTTTATTTTAATGAAAAATCATTTATAAAATCATGTTGTGTATTTAATGTTATAAAAAAATGAATGTATATAGTTGTATATGATTCTTTGAAAATACATAATTTTGATTCAACATTGTGTGTGTGTGATATTTGTGAAATTTTTTAAATGAAAAAAAAACATAGGACACTTTAAAATCTCAGGAGGAACACAAAGCCTAGTGGTTACATTATAAATAAGGTAAGCCAAATGTGTTAGACAAACGCATTCATTGCACTTTGAAAAACAGTGAATCATTTTAATTGGTTAAGTAGCTATCCACATTGACGCACAAGCTGAAAAGGCGGCCATTCCGACGCAGTGGCGTGCCATTCACACGATGGCGCAGGCGGCAAAAAATGCAACTTAGAATTAGACGCATGGAGTAATCGTTGTGCGTTTTTTAGCTACTACCAGCAAAAGTATGAAGCAGGTCCTCAAACTCCAAATGTACCTGAAAGAAAAATATGTGTTTGAAGTTTATATAGGGGGTCACCCTATGATAAACTGGCACCTTAATGGCTGTGATGCAATTTGAAAAATGAGTAGGGGAGTTTGCAATTCTCCCATAATGATGCAATAATTGAAAGCGACATGAGATTAGGCCAAATTCACACAAATTCCATCCAAATCGAGGTAAATACACTTCAAAATGAATCGAATTTCTTAAGCTTATTCTTCTAAATAATACAGCAGAAAAAAAGAAAAAACAAACAAAATTATGAAAAATACAGGAGAGGTTTCATTTAAAATGATCAATTAACAATGATAAACACATAATTAAAAAGAAGGAAAGAAACATGCAGGACAGATAATAAAAACACACAATTTAAGTGGACACTAGAAAAGGATTAAATGTAATCACATGCGAAATAAAAAGCAATTAAAGAATTACTCAGGGTTCCAGTTTCCGCCCGCGATGTGAGCGGACATGCTCGGCTGAGCTCCGGGGACGCATATCCACAGTATCCCCGGCGGTGAATGGACAGGTTTGTCCTCCAAGCCCAGGCAGGAGCCCCAGCGTGGTGCAGCCACGATGGCGCCCGCTGGCGGGAGCTCCCTCGCGGCCTCTGTAGCCAGCGGTGATGCTGGTAGTGCCTCTGTCTCCTATGCCTCCGTGTCTGCCGCACCTCCGGTCTACACCTCTGCTGCCACACCAGCCTCCCAGCAAGCTGCATCTATCGGACTACAAGCAGCCCCCACCACTAGCCCTGCTGACACTGCTGCTGTGCACCCTCAGAGCCCTACCCTCAGTGTCTGCCACCTCCTCTGCCTCTGAAGGTGCTATTACTTATGCCACCATGGTCAAGGCCATTACTGACACAGTGGCACCTATGTTCCAGGCACAGGCTCTCACTTTCACTACCGCTATCAAAAGCATGCAAGATCATTTGGAGAAGGCGGATCAGAGGTTGTTCAGAGTGGAACAAACAGTGGGTGAGGTCTTCCAAGACCTTAAAGCTCATACTGCTTCCTTACTTAAGGCAAATAAAATGTTGTGGAATAAAGTGGATGACTTGGAGAATCGCTCCAGGTGAAATAATCTGCAAATCATTGGTCTGCCTGAGACCTTGAAGCAACCTGACCTCACTACCTTCCTCAAAACCACTCTCCCTGCATTCCTCCATATTGAACAGGACTGTGCTGGCCTTGTCGTGGAACGTGCCCACCGCCTGGGCCCTCCCCGGGACTCCAACGCCACTAGGCCTAGACCCGTTATCTTCAGATGCCTGAACTACCTCCATAAAGAAGCTATTTGGATGGCGGCTAAGAAGTTTCCCTCTCTGATTTGGGCGGGTCACTGGCTCTGTTTATTTCAAGATTATTCGGTGGAGGTGGCTAGGGCCTGGAAAGCTTTTGCTACCCTGTGCAATGCTTTAGTCAAGGAGAACCGCAAGTTTTCTCTATTGTACCGGCTCGTCTTTGTTTGTTTGCTGGTTCTGAACATCACGATTTTCTCAACCCTGATGATGCGGTGGCTTTCCTGGAAGAAGAACGCATGGCGGCGGAAAATTCCACACCACACCCAACCCGGGATCCTGCTGCTATAGTCACAGCTGCTACTTCAAGATCTACATAGCCCTACCTGTGGCTTGGTTTGTGTTTCTCATATTCACCTGGCTGCTAATTTTGTTTTAGAGTTGGCTGCTCCATTTCTCACCCACCGTTGAAAAGGTGTTCCCCAGCCCGGAGCCTGCCTTTTCTTGGATTTACAGTTTTTTCCGTTCCCAAGAAGTTGAGTTATTCGAAGTGGAAGGTTCCAGTGTTTCTCCACTGGGCCTGCTCTACTATGACATCCCCCCTTTGTTCCCGGACTGCGCCTTGTTGGATCATGTCCGGTCTGTTTTTCTTTCCCAGTTTATGTTTCGTCCTTATGACGTTTGTGTGGGACCCATTTCATGTTATTATTTTCTTGTGTTATGTGATTCAGATGCATGTCTACATTACACTCGTGATCTTGCTCCTCAGTATGTGCTGTTTTACTCTCGGACGGTTTTTGCTAGTATGCTTCCGTATGCTTACTATCTCCCAGGTTTCCTGGTCGACAGTTGTATCACTATGTGTTATTCTCAATTTCGCTTAAGCTGGCCACGTGGAATGTAGGGGGCCTTCGCTCTCCTGCTAAACGAAAGCAAATGTTTATTTATGCCACTAAGCTGTCCCTTGATGTACTCATGCTCCAGGAAACACATTTGTTAGCTACTGAAGTTTGCCAGTTGACAGGGGTGGGTTTAAATTGATATCCTTTGCTTCCTTCAATACTAGGGCCAGGGGGGTTGCCATTTTAGTGCGTCGCCGCATGTCTGTCTCTATAGTGAATGAGCACGTAGACCCAGAGGGAAGATTCCTTGTGCTAGAATTGTCTATTAACGATTTTCAGTGTGTTTTATGTACAGTGTATGCCCCTAATGCATATACTTTACCGTTCTTCTATACGTTGATATCAGTGCTGAGCCGTTACATGGATGCCCATTTGATTGTAGGGGGAGATTTTAACCTGGTAGCCTCCCACACCCTGGATAGACAGTCTCTTCCCAATAGACACCGTAGATTACCACGCCTGGGCCTTCCCCAATTTGCGGCCCAACTGCATCTCATTGATGTCTGGAGGGCACGTAACCCTGACACGCTGGCGTTTACGTGTTTTTCTGCTGCATATCATACACTATCTAGGATAGATTATGTATTTGCCTCTAACTCTATTATTCCCCTGATCACTGCTGCTGCTGCTATAGAACCCATCACTTTGTTGGATCACGTTGTGGTATGGATCGTGTTAGACAGACAGCCAGGACTTCGTCCTCCTGCCCTATGGCGATTTCCTACGTATTTGACTAACTCCCTTTCATTCCGGGACATGCTTAGACACTCGTGGATTATGTTTAAGTCTGCCCATGCGGACCACTCGCTAACTCCCCAACTCCTCTGGCAGACCTTCAAAGTAGTTATCAGGGGTGACATCTTATCCTTTACTGCTAAGTATGGCAAGTCCCTCTCTGCTGATTTTGATCAATCCCATGCTGCGTTTACAACCGCCTACCAGGCTTATGTATTAGACCCCACACCCCAGCGTTTACATTCTTATACTACCTCGCGCACAAAATATGAGGCCTCTCTGGGCAGATTGGAGACCGGAGAACAGCTGTGGATAGATTTCGATATTATAAATGGGGCAACCACTCGGGACGTTTGATATCAAACCTCCTGAAGGGTGAGACCCCTCCTGTGGTAATTGCTGTGCTGCGTGACTCCCAGGGTTCCCTTTGTCATGATAATCAAAAAATTGTAACTATCTTTCGTGATTACTATGATGCTTTATATACCCAACCCCAAATTGATCTAACCCAGAAAACACAATTTTGGGCTGAGGTCTGCCTCCCTCGACTCCATTCTGAACAGGCGCAAACTTTAATGTCCCTATCACTCTACTGGAACTGCAGGGAGCAATTAAATAGTTGAAATCACAGAAGGCTCCAGGCCCGGATGGGTATGGGGGGGAATTTTATAAAATTTGCCTGCAGATTTCAGTGACTCCTTACTAGCCTTTTTTAACGATATCTTAGCCATGTGTACAATCCCGTACTTTAATGCTGCTGTTATTAAGGTTTTACCAAAACCAGGCCATGATCCTACTTATCCTGCGTCCTATCGTCCTATCTCCTTGTTAAACCAGGATTATAAATTATTCACCAAAATACTGGCCAATAGATTGAAGCTGCTTCTTCCCAGTATCATACACGGGGACCAAACGGGCTTTATTTGGGGCAGGCACTCTGTACTCAATGTTAGGCGGGTGCTATCGATTATCCAACAGGTATCTTGCTCAGGTGACCATGTCTCTCCATTGATTCAATCTCTCGATGCTGAAAAAGCCTTTGACATGGTCACCTAGGACCATTTGCTGGAAACTATGCACCGATTCGGTTTTTCACCTGAATTTACCTCCATTATCAGTGCATTTATCATCTTCCATATACCCAAGTTATGGCATATGGATTGCTCTCTACCTCCTTTTGCATTCAAAGGGGCACGAGACAAGGTTGCCTGCTCTCCCCCCTTTTGTTTTCAATAGCCCTTGAACCTCTCGCAACTCCCATGTTGCTTTTTCTGGTATCCGTTTCAGGGGAATTGAATCCAAATTAGCTTTGTTTGCGGACGATAACCTCATGTACGAAGTTATTTACCTCTTTCCTTTGGGCCAATAAAAAACCTAGGGTGGCTAGAGCTAGACTGCAGTTGTCTAAATCTGATGGTGGCCTCGGTTTCCCTCATATCCCCTCTTGTATTCATGGCGCTCAGATGCAGATGTTACTGATGGTGGTTTATCCATACTCACTGGCTGCCCTACTGCACACACCTAAGCCCTCTCTCCCCGACGTCTTTAAACTCAATGTGCTCTTTTATGATGCTTACTGTTCCTGGGTGTCTGTCCACTCTAGATTACGTGGTGATCCCACTGCTTCTGCTTTCACTACTTTTTGCGGCAATCCATTGTTTTTGCCTAGCCTAACCAATGTTGGTTTCTCAACATGGAACCAGGTGGGTATGCACGCAATCTGTGACATTTTTGACCCAGGGGGCACTATCTATTCGTTTTCAATGCTGTGTGAACGTTACAATCTCTCGCCTCGGACATTTTTCATGTATCTCCAGGCCAGACATTTTGCGTATGATGTCCAAANACGTATTTCAGATGCTTCCCCTGCAATTTATGAGCTCTTGCAATATCTTAAGACCCACACCTTTCATATTAAACTGGTTTATGCCCTCATTTTACCAGCTTCCAAAGCTAAATTGTGGGCCGGGCCGATCCGAAGCTGGCTCAAAGATGTGCCATCCTTACCCCCAGATGCTGACCCCCTATGCACATTTCTCAAGGTCATCAAGACGCTACACTCCACCCAACTCCAAGAAATTCACTATAAGACACTTAATTGTACCTACATTTCCCAAGCCCAAAGAAAACACATGTCTACATGTAAAGGCTCTAGGGCGACATTTATTCATAACTTCTGGGAATGCGGAAAAATTAAGAAGTTCTGGGATAAAATTCTGGTATTCCTCTACTCCGTTTTACATGTTCGTCTCCCCAAAAGCTTTCTTGCGTTAATGTGGGCCGACTTTAATGAATGGCTCCCCCTGATCCCAGATGGTACTCCCTTTCCTCACGGTAGTAGTCACTATGGCGAAGAGGGTTATCCTTCAAAAATTTACCTCTTCCTCCCCTCCCTTTTTGGCTACTTTGCAGAGCCTTCTATTAGAAGACATTTATTTTGATAGGAGGGCCACTGTTGATCGAGGGGTGTCTAGCATTTATAAGAAGTGGGGTGTATATATAGACAGTCTGCCCCTCCCTCAACGGGAACATATCTCTAAACTGAAGGTACTAAATGGTTCCTATCCAGAAACTAGAATGCCTATATTTGTTATTCCAGGTTACTACTGATATGCAGACTTATTTGCTTGTCTGTTTTATAAGTTGATGCACCCTACCTGTATCTTATCCATGGAGAAGGTGTTTTGTTCCACTTTACTTTCATTTACTCCCTTTCTTAAGTTTCCTTTGCCTCTTACTCCTCCCTCCCCTCCCTACCGTGGTTTATTTTTGTTTTCTTTTTCATCTTATTAGTGTACCATGTTTCATTGGTTTTCATGCATACTGTTTTTACGATTTTGTATATGTATCATTATTGTTTGAGACACCAATGTCATGCTTCCTGTTTTGTTTGTTGTAAAATTCAATAAAAATGTTGAAATGTCCAAACAGTCAGACGACCTCAGGAGGGTTCAGTGATCCCGCTCGTTATGGAGTCAGCTACCTGATTCCTCCACGTGCAATGACGGGCTTCAGCAAAGCGTCTACTCCTGCAGTTAATAGACTTGTGTGTAGCCGAGTATGTTGTTTAGTAGCTCAAGAACATATGATGGCATAAGTACAGTCTCAAGTAGTATGTGCACCTAATTAGCACAGGCGACGCGTTTCGTCCAAATGGCTTTTTCAACAAAAAAAAGTAATTTAGACGAATTACTCCCACTCCATAACGAGCGGGATCACTGAACCCTCCTGAGGTCGTCTGACTGTTTGGACATTTCAACAAGTGTGAACTACTCCTACAGCTACGTGGGATTATCCAACATCCAATTTGAGAGGATTTAAAACTGTCAACTATTGGTGAGATCTAAAAATTCTTACTCCGTTTATTATTGTATACACCTTTTTATATTTATTATATGTGCATTTTTATTGTTTATTTTAAGTCACTAATTATTTAATTATATGTATTTAGGATCTATTAAAATAATATAAACTTTGACAAATTGCTTTAGTGCAGTGGTTCCCAAACTTTCAAGTTCGGGGCACCCTTAGGGTCTCCATAATTTTTCAAGGCACTGCTAACACAAAATAATTTTCAATTTTTTTAAAGTTTATGAGTAAAATAGTGTAATGCCTATTTAGGTAAAGACAGAAATACTTCAGATTGACATTAAATCTTGTGCTGCTCCTATATAAGATGTAAAATTGTGCTTCTAAGTAACACTAGCAACGTGCCACCATGTCGAAAAGACATTCTGTGGCACCCCAATGAGAGCATCGTGGCACCCCAGGGAGCCTAGGCACACAGTTTGGGAAGCACTGCTTTAGTGTATAATTTCATCCATTCTGAATTTTTATTGTGAAATAGTTCTCATGGCAGAGCTAGACACACCCATGGGTGGAGCTATACACAGACACACCCCTTTGGTGGCACAAGTTATACCCCTTTTGTGCAGCGCTTGTCACAATCTCCCTGAAATCCATTTGCAAAAGTAGGTAACCCAGAATTAGTCTCGATTTCTGGTCCACCTTTGACAAAATAACTTATCACTTAAAAAGTCAGTGATCAGTAAAAAAACTTTTTAAAATCAGGATATTCCAGATGGTGATAAAACATACAATGAAAATACCTACATAAATATACCATGGGGTGGAATGGGAACTCAAAATGGCCCTGGAATTTTATTTTGAAGTGGCCTCATGTGGGTGTGATTATTATTGGAAGGAGGAGCCAAAAAAAGTGGACAGGGTTATCATATGATTATTCCCAGCCACAAACCATGGGCCACAACTAGGGTAGTACCAACAGTGCCAACACCCAGGGAGCAAGAGGTGAGTTGGGTGTAGCAGGAGTTGGAGCGCAGCAGTCATATATTATAGCAGTAGTTCAGTGATTTCTGTCTGTTACCATCCAGTCATGTCTTATTGATTGTTAAATTGTAAAGCGCTACGTAATCTGATGGCGCTATATAAAAACCTGTTAATAAATAAATAATAAATTTCTCCGCTGTGCTCTTGCACTGACTCCTTTGATGCCCTGCAGTATTGTGAATGAAATCTGACAGTATTACTGTAATGAGAAGCACTTTATTCATCTGAAGCACTTATTTATTATAGTACATACCCCCATATAGTCAACCCCCAGCCTTTTTTCAGTGTCACATGAGATTGGGCCACAAAATAAGGGGACTGAGTCTAGCAAATAACATTTGTACTTGGGTTGAGAATCAGTTGGAGAGTAGGGAGCAGAGAGCAGTGATGAATGGAACATTTATGGAACATGAACATGGAAATGGCTTATAGAGCAAAAGTCTATGTTTGCGGATCACATAGATAAATGCATTTAGGTAACAAAAACAAGCATGCATCTATAAATTAAATGGGATAAACTTAGGGGGGGGTCTTCAATGGAAAATGATTTTGGAGTGCTTGTAGACAATAGATTTAGTAATAGGGCTTAATGTCAAGCAGAAGCAGTAATGGCCAATAAGATATTTAAAGTCTCATACTTACCGCATCTGTTATGTGACTGATCATTTGCTTTCTGCTGCCCATGAAAAGTTGTCGGTGTGGTCCAGGGACCTTCTTGGTCAATCCTTACCTGTGGACCCATGGCGACACTATGCCCGCACCTAATGGGTGCGCTGCTCAGCTTACCTACACTTTAAAATTCTCCACCGGGTTTATATTTCCCAGGCTCAAAGACGACACCTTTCCCCTGATGAAACATGTGCCTGCCCCAAGTGCTGAGCCTCTCGCACTTGGGGAAGGCACATGTTTCATCAGGGGAAAGATGTCGTCTTTGAGCCTGGGAAATATAAACCCGGTGGAGAATTTTTGCCCCAAAATTCAAAGCTTCTGGGGCAAAATTTTAGACTTTTTAAATTCTCTACTGCACCTAAGAGCTTTTCTGCTTTATTGTGGGGGCACATTTTGATCCCCTTTTTTTACTAAAATTGTCACTGTTGTCAAAAAGGCTATCCTAAAGTTTTGCACTAAATCATATCCCCCCTTCTAGGCACTGTTAAGGACATGCTCCTGGAACTCCTGTACTTTGAACGTTGTGCCACACTCCCAGGTGTTGAGAAGGGTGCAACATTTTATGCAAAATGGGATCTATTTATTGAATCTTTACCACTGGCTAGGGGAACTCATATCTTGAAAATCTATGATTCCACTAGATGGTTTCTGATCCGCAACAGTACAACACATTGTTTATAGTAGTCAAGCAATGTATTTTCCCCTTTTCTTGTTTTTGTACCTTGATTTGTGTCACTCGCTACTCGCTTATATATGGCCTTGGCTTGTTGCTCGTAGCAGCCATGTGCTTCCGTGTGATTTGTGCGACATAGCGATATACATACTCGGACTCCCTCCCTACAATTATATGGAAGTCACTTATGTGTGTTGCCCCTAGCAACCATCATCAGAAGTTAGCGCAGTTATAGAAATATGTATACAAATTACTTCTGAACAAATTACCCATCCCGTGATGTAATATATATTGATACTTGAGTTCATATGACTTAGTTTAAATTTTTCTAGACCAAAGACAGATGAAAGTTCATAAGAGCGTTATATTGCAGCCATATATCTTCTTTAAAGTCCACTTATACTTCGCATGTATTAGAGAATATGTGGAGAAAAAGAGATAGAGAGAAACCCTTGTGAAGCCTGTAATCTTAGCACAAATATTAAAGCTTTTACTTAGGGTACTCACACTTCATATTATTTTGTTGGACGTTGTATGTGTTGTAGCTCCCTCAAAGCTTTTCTTCTCTCTATTTTATTAAGTCCTCTCCAATGTCTTTATGTATTTAGCCCCAACATCCCCGGGCTTGACATGTTTACCTGTGTCCCGCGGCTGAATTTAGGTTCTTTAGCCGGACGTTTGTGTAGGATGCAGGGGGACTTGATATTGCTCCTCCTTTCTTCTTATCCTTTTGTTCTTCTGTTATCTCATTCCCCTCCGACAGATGGAAAGAGGGTATAGTGAAGTACAGTAGGATACTCAAGTGGAAAATCAAGTATTATATCTCTTTCATTCAGCATATCAATAGAGTTTCTTTGGAGACGTATTTCCACAGATATTTCACAGCCGGCGTCTCTGCCCCTTTGAATGTAGTTCTCTGGAAAAGTGAAAAACACAATAGTGAAGTTCCGTAGGGCCTCAAAAATCACAACAGGAGGTATGGTACACACACATTCTCTCTCTTGTTTCTTATTGAAATCAACTAACAGTCTCATCCTGAGATGTTACACATATCTGCTTAAAATCTGCTCAAAAGCTTCAATGAGCGTGAGAGGTATGTTGATTTTTTAAATCCTGCATTTCGTCCGTGCATTTCGTCCTTTATCAAGGTAAGTGGTGCTCTGTGTTAAAATCCTTTATATACCTTGAGTGATGTCATCTTGCCATATCATGTTGATATTGCTGATGTCATCTGTAGTTTCCTAAGGTGCATATTATTTACAATGCGCAGTTTTTAACTTAATGCATTATTCAAATTATAAGGGCATTCTTCCTAACCCCTTTCCGACATATGACGTACATGTACGTCATGATCGGCATGTACTTGCCGACACATGACGTACATGTACGTCATGACTTTAAACTGTCACCGCGTCTATTGACGCGGTGACAGTTAGAAAATGTCTGCTGTCCGTGACAGCAGACATGTTGGGGGAAAGCTGCCGGAGCAGCTTCCCCC